>VZTO01007855.1:31205-45519 GCA_013400615.1 Syrrhaptes paradoxus | reverse complement strand
AGCTGAGATAAGTAGAATTGTATGAAACTGGCTCTCGTTGTCTTAAGGTACTCTGCAATATTTGTAATCTGTGGATAAGCAGCAATCAGCAAAACTCACAATAAGCAGTAAGTGCTCTAAATGCCATAATGAACTCAGTCATCGGATTTTGAATGCCATTTATATTGCCCTTTGATAATAATTTGTGATTGCCCCTCAAGAAGGCAATCATGTAGCCAGTACAGCTAAAAAAGAGATGCATAACCCAGGCTTTCCATTACAGTCTGAACTGTTTTGAAGTGTAATAAAGTGATCTTTGACTGCATTCATGTTTAGATGGCTTACCTCCATGTCACATATTAAAAGAGAAGGGAATCTTAAATAGCAGAATAAATTTGTGCAAAAATATGTGTAGATTACAGGTATTCTTTGAAGAACTCTAGAGACAATCTTCTAGCTTATAAGGTGTGTGTTATGATGCTGAAAACATCTGGTCTCTTTCATGCCTGCATTCATATGTTTTGCAGATCTTGCTAATCCAGATCTGTCATACTAAGTACCTCATTTTGAGGGTTGTTTTTTTTTTCTTACTCTTTTTTTTTCCCACTTCTCCTTTCTTTTTTATTTATTTATTGCTGCCTGCTGAGGTGTTAATGGCTTGGTTTTCAGACTGTGACAACTTTTGTTTCCTTTCTGCCTCTAGACAGAAAAAAAATTTAATATTGTCTTACCTGGAGAATTTCTTGAAAGTATGTAGTGCTATGAGGCTCCTTCTGGCTGCTTTTTTTCCTTGTGTGTAAATGCCAATTTAATCACAAATGTAATATAAAACCATTTTTGATACTGATGGGCAGTTAAAAATATGGCATTGTTGGCAGAGAGGAGAGTACGTACTTTCTTCTTCAGCATAAATGAGAAAGACAGAAATGAGAGACTGGATGTAGTTCATCTAGCACATGTTCCAGTGTTAACATGAATTATTCCGCTGGATATTGGTAAGTGGCACACCCTGTGCATAATACACTAAGTTGATCGAGTGCCACTTTATCTGGTGGTAACGATAACTAATTTGTAATTAAGCTTAGCATTTGGGGGACTTTAGAATACTTATGACAGAGCAAGTCCTCTACAGAGCTGAATTTCTGCACTGGTTGCTCAACAGAAGCAAGGGAGAGGATGCAAGCCTAACGTTCATATTACAGAACTACCACAGTTCCCCACAGTAAATGGCTGGATAGTTTTTCCAGGCCTAAATTTAAGCCTTACTCAAAGAGTGTGCAGACAGTTTTGCTGAAGTGACTTTCCTCTAGCAGGTTCATTCTCTGGTTTTTGCATCATTCTGCGCTGGGATCTTGGGAAGAGCTATCCATCCACGCTTGTGGATCCACCCTTTTATCCTGCGGGAGCACCCCCACATTGACAAAGAACCTTCTGAGCTGCAGAACTTACACACTTTAATGTTGAATACTTGTATCCAATTTTTAGAGCTGTTGTATTAAATATACTCATAGGAACATACAGACCACCATACCAACAAGATACTTAGCACAGTAACCTGTGTCAAACAATAGCTGTGGTTCAACAGACCCAGGATACCTGGAGTGCATTCCTAACTGTTACATACTTTTCACTTAGAGAATCGTTTCTAGGGTACTCTCACCAGTGGCTCCTTGAAAGAGCCAGTGACAGAGTGAGAAAATATCATCTTTCCTAGTGTAACCATTTACCTGAGGCTTTGGAAGTCTCCCAGTAGTGCTGTATCTCCTGTCTTGCTGCTTCTCTCCTCCCAACAGCTCTTCATCATCGGGTAGTGGAGTTTGGCCTCTGTAAAAATTATTTGGGGTTTTGGACTTCCTGCTATTAGTTATCCAAGAAGAAAACTTCCCAAGGAAGTTTTGGAGAAAGATTGGCCAGACGGTTGTCAGCCTTGCATTGTTTGGGAGTCTTCAGTACTACATTTAGTAGTATTTCAGTACCAACTTTTAGGTGTCTGATGCTGTCTTAGACTATGCTAAAAGTTACAGAATAGAGAGGTAGTAAACATGAAGGGGATGCCAAAACAGCAGGAGAAAACTGTTGCCGAGGCTAAATCGTCTCCACAGGAAACAACTTGTAGTAGGTGTGAGATTTTCCCATTAGTGGTCTGTTTCTTCTTTGAGAGGCAAGTGGGGTCATCTGCCAATCCAGAGGTCAGAGGGAAACTCTTCAGTGCAGAAATCAGGAGTTTTTTCCATGCAATTATGGTAAACATTCCCGTGTTAGTCACTGGCAGGTCAGATGCTGCATATAGCCGCCTGTGCCTTAGATCATCTTAAGGATCTAAGGAAGTATCTGTAGATGGATAAATTTCAGACAATGGTGAAATGCTTCCAAGGAGTAATAAAGGTGATTCTGAATTCCTGAGTTTGTTGGAGTTTATCTACTGGAACGAGTGCAGACAGATGAGCATTTCTGCTGCTCACAGCAACACTGTGCTGTATTCTGCTGATCTGTCCCCCACACCCTGACATATGTCAGAAAAAAATATCGGAAGTAAGATTTGGAGAGCCTGGAAACAACAGGAACTGGACTCTGGAGGAGTAACACATGTTTGCTGTTTGCATCTGGAAGAGAAGACTGATAGCTCATTCAAATGGTTGCAAAAAGCCTGCTCCTATCTTTGAAGTAACACATTTGCTTACCGTATTTGCCAGTTGTTCGTTCCTAGCATGAGCGGGTTTAGATTTTTTTATCACAAATCTTTTCATAAAAAGCAGTTGCTATACCACATATGCAGCAAAAAGAAATTGTGTATGAAAATGGGACTGCAATCTTAGAGACAGAAATTTCTTTCAAGGCCAGAGGGCTCCTACATGGAGTAAAGCTTATTTCATACTTTCTGTATTTTGCAAGCAGCCTTAGAAAAAAAAGCCTGTATTCAGTAAGGGTGTATAAAGTGTGCATCAAATCAGATAATCATAAGCCACCTACATCAGAGCAGCATGCCTTTGCTGTGGTGGCTCTTACATGTTTTATGTATTACCTAAACATTTGAGACATTGCTTAACAAATGAGGTAAACATAGAAAATTCAACTTGGGTTCTAAATATGACCATTTGGTAATGAATTTGCAGACATTTCATACATATTATTGCAGCAAACCTCAAAAGAGACTGAATACAGTGATTGCATTTGGTACTGAAAGACAAGTATGCAGCAGCAAGGAACTATTGAAAGTGAGCTTGCAATTGTGTTTGCCCAGAGGTCTGAAAGATGCAAGATTTATAGGAAGAGATACTGAGTCTCTTTTGTTGGACCAGCTGACTATATCTGGAAAAAGCAGATGAGCTTTGGTTTGCACTGTCTACTCATCAGACAAAACACCAGCAAACTTCAAGCGAAGTGCTGACTGAGACATACAGGATAGGAAAAAGATAGCTGTCTCTTGCAATAGAAAGAAACCAACAGTGGAAGAGCTGATGAGTTGTCTCTCTAATTAAAATATGTGGAACAGAGAGGTGTTATTAGGGGATCAAGAATGAAGTTTATAAAGTATTATAAAACTCATTATTGTTGATTCTGTGATTTATTTACTTTTTTTTAAATCCCCCTCTAATTCCTAGGCTTCTGAAGGTGTTTCATTGGCCTCCTTCAAAGGTAAGATCTGAGAGGGCAGGCGGAAAGGTAGTAGCTTTATGAAAACATCCTCTAGCTGGTATATGGGAGTTTCTGTTTTTAAACAATGCACATTCCCTCTGGTTCTGCCTAGTTGGTTGTTTTCACCCATGTGCTTTCCAGGGAGGTGAGGTAGAAAAGCTAGACAAAAAAAAAAGTGCTGAGATGAAGACTTTGCAAATCTCCAAGGAGCAAACCAGGGTCTGTCTGCCTGAGATGAGGCAGTAAATGCCCACAGAGAACAGAAGGAGAAATGCCTGCCATGCAAATTGTCAGTAAAGCAGATATTTATACTCAGATTTGTGGCTTAAAATCTGGGGCTTATTGGAATAGTTTGGGGTGTCTGGGGTCAAGTAAATGAGTCTGATGAGTCATCTTCCTTTTTTAATCAATGTTAATCAGATTTCCAAATAATTTGTTTCTTTACGGGGAAAAAAAAATGAACACAAAACACCAACTTTGAAACGGTTTCTAAGAATGAAGAATCCAAGTATGAGAGAAATAGCCCCAGGCCCACTTGGTAACGTGTACCATTGGGATGTGAAATATTGAAGAGGGCAGAGCAGACATTTGTCTTTTATATGCCAGACAAATATACCTTTTACGTACTCAACAGTAGTTACTAACTTAATCTATTTGAGAGAAAACATGCTGTGAAGACTCAGGATTACAGATAGTATTCATCCCACAAGAAAAAAATCACTAAAGGAAAACTTATTTTTTTGTGATACAAGCAATGAAATTGCTTTTTTTCTTCAATACTAACATGGTAGATAATAATACTAGAGGGACTTGCCTAGCCACAGTGCTCCCAGGAAGGAGATGGGTAGCTCAGCAGTAGTTTGTCAATAAGATGCCTCTCCAGTGGTGTGTCCTGGCTTCTGACAGCCCAGACAGGCTTCAAAGAAGCTTTTAGAAGACAAGCACTTATTAAAAAGTAAAGACTTGTTTATTATTTGATGGTGTGTTTCAGAGTTTATATTTTGAGTAATTTATATTGCTGTCTGCTGAGCACGTATGTATTTGCAAAGGCCAAAATTTGGAAATTTTCGTCTTGTTTCTGTTCAAGGTCTAGTGTCTGGCCCCACAAGTGTATGTTTTCACTCTGCCACTGGCTTCGGCATATCAG
Source organism: Syrrhaptes paradoxus (assembly GCA_013400615.1). NCBI lineage: Eukaryota > Metazoa > Chordata > Aves > Pterocliformes > Pteroclidae > Syrrhaptes > Syrrhaptes paradoxus. The sequence goes on along the minus strand of VZTO01007855.1, from coordinate 40,757 downwards.
TTGTGTTTGGAATTATTCTGGGCTCATTTCTGCATCAGTCTTGCAAACCACTAACCATAGAACTGCTGCACACCTGCTCTTACCAGCCTCCAGGTACCTTATTGCAACTTGGTAGAGCTTGTAGGGTTTTGGTTTTTTTTTTAAATGCCTTATGTCTTTCATCACAGTATGCAATACATCACTGTGCACTGCCCAATACTGACAAGAATAATAAAACCCCACTGAGTAACCTGCAGAATGCTTCAGAAGCCAAGTTCACATGGTTCTGTAAACTTTTTCAATTGAACTGAATTAATTATTACCTTCCATAAATGTAGTAGATATTGGTATACAGAATGGAAACACTTGTCATGCTCAGTCTAGGATAAAAATTAACAAGTAGCGTGTTGGTTAGTCATGCATACATAGACTACTACGGGCCAGTTTAATTTTCAGTGTGAATATTACGCATTGAAATGTTTAATCCAGATAGTTCAAATACAGTAACTGACATAGTGTTAAATATCTACCTTTGGGGACTTTGAAATATACGTATTTTCAAGCGTAGTGGATAGAAGCCTTTTCTTTCAGAGAATAAGACTGAATGTTCAACTCCAAGGGAGTCAAACAGGGAGCAGAGTTTTCGGAAGCTTTGCTGCGAGTCACCTATAATGCAAGACAAGGGGGGCATTGTGGTCCTTAAAGTCAGATAATATATTTTCACTTTTCCTAAGCTCTTAACCACAAGGTTCCAGAATTATCAGTTAATTTTCAGTTAAATTATTTATTTGATAGTCTAAGAGAGGAAAGGTTTGAAAACATCAAAAGGACCTTTAGGAAATTTTAAAATACTTTTTTCTCCCAGATTAATTTCCAGACTCCTTAATCTGCTGTAGGTGTTTGTTGTTAAATGTCTCATAGTTACACAGCAAAATTGGAGCGGGTACAGAGGAGGGCCACTAAGATGATTAGAGGGCTGGAGCACCTCTCCTATGAGGAAAGGTTGAGGGAACTGGGCTTGTTTAGCCTGGAGAAGAGAAGGCTCCCGGGAGACCTCATTGCAGCCTTCCAGTACTTGAAGGGAGCCTATAAACAGGAGGAGGAGCGTCTGTTTACGAGGGTGGATAGTGATAGGACAAGGGGGAATGGTTTTAAACTAAGACAGGGGAGGTTTAGGTTAGAGATTAGGAGAAAGTTTTTCACCCAAAGGGTGGTGGCACACTGGAACAGGTTGCCCAGGGAGGTCGTGGATGCCCCATCCCTGGAGGCATTCAAGGCCAGGCTGGATGTGGCTCTGAGCAGCCTGGTCTAGTGGTTGGCGGCCCTGCATATGGCGGGGGGGTTGAAACTAGATGATCACTATGGTCCTTTTCAACCCAGGCCATTCTATGATATGATATGATATGATATGATATGATATGATATGATATGATATAAAATTACCACATCAGGGAACTTCCAGCATGATTCCCAATATGGCAAGGGACGTTACCTTAAAAATTGGTCTCCTGAGCCTATTTCACATACAACCAGTGAAAAAATGGAAAAGAAAGCCAAACCGAAACAAAGCAACAAAAAAACCCCACCAAACCAAAAAATCTTTTTTAATCTTTATCAATTATTCTGCCTTCACCATTTAATTTTTCACTTTGGAATCCTTTCCTCCTTGTTTGATGTGGTTATCCTGGATACTGAAGTTTAAGTTGTCAAGTATTTAGTCTGAATCAACAGGTGAATAATAATTAAATGTATTAGGAAGAGCTAAGTGTGTTTTCACTGCTGGTATGTCAAGCTGATGCTGTGACTTTTCTCTCCAAAGCAATCAGCTGTATAAATTCCCTTAGGCAGTTTGGTGGTCTGAAAGTCACAACTTCTATCTGGTGACAGCCTGGGAAATGCTGCTCTAAAACTATCTGTCACAGACACCCTAAAGATTTTTCATTCTTTTCCATTTTTCTTCTTAATTCCATTCTGGTTTTGAGTATAAGGGGAACACTAGAATGGCCTAATTGATACAAGCTATTAAAATGTCATTACCTCTCCTGTTTATGGAAATTTTTTCACTTGTAACTGTCTCTTTAAAATGGTGAATTGCATTTTTGTACTGAGTTAAAAGATACACAGCTTACTTTTGTGAATCTTCATCATCCTAGAAATCCATGTAAATCATAAAAATATTGGTTATTTTTCTGTAACGACTGTGTCCGATAAACTATTTAGTAATGAAAGCATCTAAGGACTGGAATATATAAACTGGAAATTCTATTGGACTTTAAGGTCTTTTGATTAAAAATACATATCAGGATGAAATATTAATGATTCTGTAGAGTGCTGGGTACACTGTGTGTGTCCTGGTGTTCAGATGGGCTGAGTACCCAGAGAACCTCTTACATTCAGTTTGTGAGGTAGATTCTCATTACATCTGAAACAAAAAGCCCATCCTCATCTGCTCACAGGAGCGTGGTTTCCTTTCTCTACTTGGGCTGCCTACAGCCACGTGGTGGACACAGCTCTGCATAGCCCCGTTACATCCTGTCCCCTTCCTTCTGGCTGTGGCCACCAAAGCCACAGGCTGTAGTGAGATGCAGAAGTGACATATATTCCTTTGAGTACCATATTCGATGATTGCTTGCAGTGAGTTCCAGCCCCTTATGGGACAGGAGTCATGTGAGACTACAGCTTGGACGGATCCCTACTATTCTAACTCCAGGTCCACGTCCTGACAGAGTTGTTTTTTTTCCAGGCAGACTTGTCAGCCTCTAGTAGAGCCATCCATAGTGAGTATTTAACACAGTGTTGTCAGGCCATTAAATAAATAGACAAGAATTATAATAGCAAAGTATTAGTGCAAGAGGATGGGAGAGTTTGCGGTATTATGTTGGAATAATAAAGTAACTCTGGATGTTCTTTTCAGATTCTCCCTCAAATGTTCTTATTACTTGGTTTTGCTTATTTTATTGTCATGCTGGCGGCAAAGGAACACCTACTAGTGCTATTGATTGTACTGACCTGGGCAGTCCCTCATGCTGATTACCTGTTCTTGGAGTTTTGGTTTGATTTGGGTTTTCCACTAGCCCAAATTATGGCGGGAAGATCACAAATATTTAAAACAAAACTCCTGTGCCAGAAGGCTTACAAATGAAACAGGAAACTGGTGATCCTGCTGTAGTTATTTGATAGTAATGAAGCTTGGCAGAGGAAAAGAGGATGAGGGAAGAAAGGTATAGTAGATCCAAATATTTTAGTCCACTTTATGTGTACGTGTCTGTCATGTGCATTTTTAGCTAGTTTTCCTTTTCAACTTGTTGATATCTATACCCGACGTAAAATGAATGATATTCTAAACTGGGAAGATGTGGATTTTTATAATGGCAGTTAACAAGACAAAGTAACTCTCCATTTTTCTCCTCCAAGATGCTTCACTGGTATTAGACAATCACGTTGCCTGCAGGGACTGTGGATCTTCATTCATTAAGTCCTTCTCTTCCTGGCTTGTGTGTTCGTGGTTGTACTGGTTCAGCCTGGCCTGTTTCACGTTTCAGATTTTCCCTGTGTTTTATTAGAGCAGTATACACTTGAGGTCATAAAGCTAAGTTTACATCCACTCCTCCATGTCCTCTGGCCACCATCTTTGCTCGCTCCTTCTCTCCACAACCAGCCTCTGTCTTTTTTTATAATTTCCTTTTCTTCTTCTCTCTTCAGATAGTTCCTCACAGAAAGTGCTAATATGAAACAGGACTGAGGCATGTCCCAGAGGTGTCAGGATGTGAAAGCTGGCAGATATCTGTGTGCCTACTCACTGCTGGGATTCCTGACTCGACTCCCAGGGCTGTAGCAGGTAAGAGAGGTTAAGAGATCTGTTTTCAATCCAGCTCACAGACCAAATGACTGACTCTTTTCCTTCCCTGTTTTTAGAGTGTAACCACCTGCTCAGTGATTAGATACACTCTGCTTACCAAAGGCAGAGGGAATAGGTAGTCTTTGGGTTAAAGCACCAAGGTGGGATGTAGGCATGCTGGATTCAGTTCTGTCTGCCCACACTGTGGAGACACCGCATTGTATCAAGTGAGGTTGCAACTGGTGGATGTCAGTGTAGTTAAAAATAAAGACACTGAAATGCCGTTTTCCCAGTTCTACCACAGGCAGTATGGTAAGAGTTAATTCCAGCCTGGAAAAACGTTATTTTATTTATCATGATCAGGGATGCAGGCATTTCTCTCAATGAGCAGAGGTAATACCCTGTTTCTCTTGGGAATAGCCCACTAGTTGCTTTCCAAGATGAATATGGATTTGAGCCTCAGGATGAAAGAACATGGGAGTTGATGATAAAAACTTAAAAGGAGCTCAAAGGATGTAAACTGTAAGTCAGTTCAAATTTCATTCAATAAAGAAGTACTCTTTTGTATCCTAAACTCAACAAGTTAGTGAATCTTGCAAAAGATATGAATCTTATGAACACTCAATACTTCCTTATATATTACATTTCTACTGTACTTTAGCTTTGGATACTAGAGCTTTACCTAATGTATTGTGGGGACATTCAGTGGTCTGGGTTTTTTAATTTTTTGGTGGTAATTTAGTCTTACAGAAAATCTTATTTCAGAAGCAGCTGATTTAGCAGGAAGCCATTATATATTTTAAAGGGAAATGTCAAGAATTGCATCATCTGAGGACTGGCCAGTATTGCAGTATGAAAATAAAAGCCCAGAAAATGCTGACCGCCTTCTCTCTTTTCCCTTTTGTTTGTGTGGGAAACAAACTTCTAATTCTCTTTATTTGTCAGAACCGGAGGCAAATTAATTTTCTTTTTCTGCTGAGTATCACATTGGCCGTGTTATGTATGTTTACAATACATATTGATGTTGTTTTTTTAAAAAAAAATAAAAAAATAACTATTTAATTTCTTTTTGATCTTGAGCACAGGACTTCTCTTTGTAAATGTGCTGTCTTAGTGATCTTATTCTCTACAGACTTTAAGCAAAACTAAGTCCAGATAATGAGAAGCCATAAAAATAGTGCATAAAATGTATGAAAACTGTTAAGACCTTAATCCAATCCAAATTTGCATGCAGTGTTTTGCACATACAGTAAGATCTTTGCTCACATAGTTTGGGTAAGTAGCTATCTACAGTCATCATTTATCTGTTAAGCATATATAGTACATTTGTCTGAGAAACAACAAGCCTTCAGCTCAAAAGGTAGACTGAGATTAGAGAGAACGTACAAAGAAATGCAAAAATAGTCTCAGAAAGAGAGAAAGAATTCAACAGAGACAATAGCCTTGTAAGAGGACTTGCAAGATTGAGATAAAGGCTCAGCTGAAATACTGGCAGCAGATGACGGTGTGCACAGCCTTACACATCTTGGATGCATATTTTTGTCTATGTACATCATGAGTTTCAGAAGGGCAGACTCCAGAGCTAAATAATGGAGACCCTTTTATGATAATCTGTGATTCTGAGAAGCAGAGCTAGGGCTTAGTCTCTGTGGTTTAGGATACACAGAATTCTGGAGTTGGTTACAGTGCCAACCTGAAGCATATCTCTACCTTTGAAAACTTGTTTTTTTCTTCTGTATTTGTTTTTGAAAATTTTTAAAATAGCCCAGGTTAACTGAATTCTAATGAATAACAAAAATCTTCCCCCATGGAAAGTTTGGTAACTAATTGGTTGTATATGCTTAAAGGATTGCTTAGGTTTTTTTCTGACAATAAATAATGGAGCTTTTTTCTTGCTTTTATCTGAAAGCAATGCATTTGCTTCTCTTCTCAGAGGACATTCAACCCTCTTGCTTCATACTCTGCAAGTGTTAGACTGATAGGATGCTTGTTTGCATCATGAGTAGGTATCTTCGGAGCTCCTTGCAAAGCTCTAATTCTGGGAACTAAAATGTTCTAAAAACACACAAATACAAACTTTCTTTTACTTCTGGCCTTTTTAATTGTCAGAACTTGAAAGAGCAAATGTAAATATTTATGGACATGCTTTGAAGTTATGGCCTTGAATTCCATCATAATCCCAGCTTTATCAGGTCTGGGCTGTCTGAATCCTGCTCAGCACCTTCCACAGGCCTTCTTTTCAAGGTGCATTGCTCTGCCTGCTAGCAACACACACAGGCCTGTATGGACAAAAGGTCATGCTGTTTGTATGCTGTAAGACAGTTTGGTCTGCAAAGTTCAGCAGTACAGATAATTTTTGCCTGTAGAAAATTAGAAGCTAAATATAGATGTTATCCCGAAAATGACAAATACAGAAATACCTGCGTTCACACTCATTATCCCTTTATGGGGCATTGATTCCCATGATGGCTGGTAGACGATGATGGACGCAGAGGATAAGGAGAGTCCCCACTGACTAGTTGCATGGTACATACCATGGGGAGAAAGGCTTTTCCACATCTGCATTCAACTCTAGTGCTGAGCACCCGACTAAGGAAGCTTGTTTAACTGTAGAAATTGTTTCATTTCTACATAACTTTTTTTCTCCCCAGGATAACCATTTTAGTCAAGTGAACTACACGTGCTCTTTGAAAAGTCTGAGTTTCAAGCTGTTTTGACAGTTTCAATAGTGCTGTGTTGTTGTTAAATGTAGCCCTGTTGTTCAGAATTCAGTCCAGAGACACAAATTTATCAGATAACTTGAGGCTGCTGTGGGTATAGAACCTTTCTTCTGCTGAAAAGAGAAAAGGAAGACCATATTTCATAGTAAAACAGATACTTTGTTATTCCTCGTTCTTTCTTGTTTGCCATTCTCAGCTTTATCCTAGTATTCAGAAATCACAGAGCCTGTATAAGGGTGTTTATTTCTATGTACATATATGTACATATTCTTGGTATCATACTGAGGTAGCACAGTAATGTATGCTCACATCACTACTTTGTAGAATACAACATTCCTGGCTTGAATTGTAGGCTAGGGAAAAGAAAGAAAAAACACTCACAGATTTTGAATTTTTGTGGGGGAAAATAAAATGAGGTTACTTGTTGCTAGAGTGCTGCCCAAAAAATCAGTGAGATAATTAAAAATCGTTACCTTTTATTGGAGCTTAAGTAATATTTTGATTCTTCCGTGGACTTATGTGCACTGCTAGTTCCTTTTGCTTTATAAAGTAAGCTGAACATTTCAGTGAGATTGATTTTAGTGAGATGTATCTCTGCTCTTGGTAAGAGTTTGGCATTTCTAGTTCGAGTCCTGGAAGAGGAATGAAACATGTATATACAAATACATGTTAAAAAAAATCAAACACAAACCTAAATCTTTTGAGAAAAGGCTGCTGTGACACATGGGAGGCACATTTGCTAGTAGCATTTAAATGAAATGGGCACTTTCCAGCTCCTATAAACCTAAGAGAGATCTATAAATGAAGTTGGTAAGGTGGTGGAAGGAGAAAGGCAGCTCCTCAAGGAGAGATTTGCACCTGAGAGAGCAGGGATATCTCCAAGAGGGGAGCTGAGGAAGCAAGGCTTGCATCTTGCTGCAGCCTGACAAACAGCCAACAGAAATAGAGTCTTAGATGAGAGTGTTGGAACTGGAGTACGTGCTCTTGGTTTGGCCAATGCAATTAGGAAGGGTGTGTTGCCTTAACAAGAATCTGGCATGAAAGGTCTTCCTGTGTTTCCATCAACCCTTCTAGTGGAGGAATATGAATTCTCAAAGGATGAAGTTGTTCAGTATCAGTGGAGGCATGACTGGCTGCTTATGGTTTGGTTGGGTAGGTGTGGCAGACTGCCTTGTCCATCTCATGTTTGTGCACCAGGGAGTATGTGGAGCTGGACCTAGTTTTTGGTAGTTTGCTACGCTGAGCAGAGTATGGTCCTGTTAGTGTCTAGTTAACCTACCTCAGTTTCTTTTGCATCTCTGGCAAACACTGCTGCCCAGTGGAAACCAGTTAAACAAGAAAGATTTCTAAGTAGCTCAACAAGGTCAATGTAACAGTGAAATCCTTCAAATACAAAGGCACTGATATACAGAAAAAAAAGTGAGAAAAGGAAAATTAGCACTGATTAAGTTGTAGTTCATAAACAGAAATTTCACACAGAGCTTTTTCCAGTTTTAAAACAATTTCCATTCTCACCACCTACACATTCAGCAGAACATTGTCTCTAACTGAAAGAACTTTTCACACATGCAGAAACAGTGTTTGAGAAGGCAAAAAGATAGATACTGTTCTGGGTGAGGAGGGAGATGGGAGAATATGGTATTTTGGCATAAACGGAATCCCACAAAGAATCCTCTGGAGTAGAACTGCTCCTCACAAGTGAAAGGAAGATTTCATTTGGAGCATTGCCTGGCTGTTGCAGATCCATTGATTCCTGTCTTACGGACACTTGGTTAGGTTTCATTTTGTTTTCTTAATTTCTCAATAGTTTTAAACTCAAGTTTTCTTTAAGCCTGGCAAATGGAACCAGTGATCCTGCATCTCAGAGTTCACTTCTTTGCAAAAGAAAACTGGAAAGATAAAAGTTCATGCTTTGCTCTTTGTGCTTGTGATAGAAGCTGTGCCTTCTCTGTTCATCCTGGTGATTAATGGCAGAGTTTAAAACTCTTGCTAATATAATTCTCTGTGTATTATTGCTATATATCACAATTCTATCTAATAAAAGCTGTTCTTTGATATAAGGGAATGTAGTATCATTTGTATTTACAGTCCTGTTGAAAGGAGTGGTGTGAGGTTAATTGGAAGGTTAATTAGGATAGGTTTAATCTAAAGGCAACAAGTCTAATCTCTACTCTTGGATTCATGGGAGAGCTCTTTTTACTCAGCTCTTCCAATAAAAGCAATAGTCCTTAGAGATAAAGATCTCTGACACAGCAGGCAATTCCATTTATTTCAAGGTAGTAAAGTTCACAGGAATACGCACCTGGAAATACAGCAAGGGGATTGTAGCTGCTCTGGTTGTGCTGTGCTGGCCACAATAATTCTTCTTCCATGTTATCATGGAAAATCAAAATCTTGAAAGGAAACAAGGGAGTCAAGTTAGGCTTTCTGACAAAACAGCTGTAGGCAACTGTGACTTATTTTGCCTTTCTGGCAACCACAACAGAATTTCCAAGGTCAATAACAATGTCACTGTCTGGAACTCTACATTTTTTTAATCAATAAGCATGAAAAAGATGAATTGCTTTTAAGATTAATAGCCAATCAGCACTGTAACAGTCAAAGCCTGCAACAATTACATGCCCTTCTGCTGAGTCGACCTTCATACAGCCCAGCCTTGCCCTGAGCACCTGTGAATATTTCTGCAGTCAGGGATTAGATAGTGTAATGATTCCTTTTAGGCCAGAGCAATAAATAAGGTTCTAAATAAACAGTGAAGACACAGGGCTTCCTGTAGCTGAGTAGCTGCTGCTGTGTTCTCTTCTGCAGGGCTGTCCTGGCTTCAGCAGAGACAGAATTAACTTTCTTCATAATAGCTAGCAAGAGGCTGTGTTTTGGATTTGTGTTCAGAAAAGTTGATAAGGAAGGAATGTTTATAATTATTGCTAGGATACTCAAGGACAGATACCTTCAGCCTCTTTGCTCCTCGCAGACAGAGCTGGAGGGGCGGGGGGTGTGGGGTGGGTTGGGAGGGCG
>VZTO01007855.1:1569-30935 GCA_013400615.1 Syrrhaptes paradoxus | reverse complement strand
GGGGGGGGGGGCAGTATCACTGTGTACCACTCATTTGTATATTTGTATATAGTATTATTTTCAATATTATTGTAGTTTAGTTATTAAATTGTCCTTATCTCAACCCACGAGTCCTTTTTTTCCATCTACCCCTTTAACTCTCTCTCTCCCCTATCCTTAACTGGGGGTGGGAATTGTGTGAGTGGGTGTGTGGTTTGGCCCCCAGTCAAGGGCTAGCCCATCACAAGGGCTGACAGTCTTTAAGCAGTGTGATAGAAGTGAGTCCAGGAAACCTTTTCCTGAACTTGCTTCGTGTCCTGTTACTTAATCAAGGCAGAATTAACTAGGTACTTTTCTTCCACTCATCATTTCTGGTACCTGACTCTGCCTCTTCTTTCCATCTCCCAGTTTTTCCTTCCCTGTTCTTGGTGCACTCTTACACACAGTAGTGGTGAGGAGGGAAAAGGAGAGGAGACATAAGTTCCAGAAATGGCTGAAAGGAGTGAGAAGAAACTGTCAGTGGCACAGATGGAAGAGACAGAGAAAAAGGCACAGCAGTGGGAGAAGATGCAAGTAAATCAGAGAGCAGGCAGTTCTGTGTGCTTGGCCACACCACTATTTCCAAGATGTTACAGCTTAATGTTCCAAGCTTTGGGGTCACCCACCAGGAGTTTCAGGCTAGGTAGTTGCAGCTAGTGATGTTTCACATATCATTTATTCTATTAATTCCAATCTTGTTTTATTTGTTTGTTGAATTACATATTTGTATAATTTTAAAAAATGCACTTTAGATTCTAAATCACAAAAGTCTAAGTGATACACCGCATGAGAAATGAGTAGCTATCTGAATGCTTAGAAGGGTAAAGCCAGCAAAGCAGGAGGAGCAGAGAGATAGCATTTTAGTTCAAGCATGTGACTGTGCTGCAGATGCCTAAAAGCAGGCAGCAGGGTAAGAAGATTAAAAGATGGTACTGAGGGCTCTTAAGTCTTCAATGGGATTCTCTAAAAGCACACTTAAAGACAAATGGAGCACTCCAGGAAGTCAGATGATGTAGGCAATGAGAAGAAGAGTCTGGTTTTGAAGTGTACCTTATATCTTTCATGATAGTGTATTAATTATCTTTTAGTCCTTTAAGTTTCACAAAATAATTTTAAAATTATCTCACTGTGGACACATTGTTTTACAGGCAAGAGCTTCTGTTGCACTCAGGAAAATTTCCTTTATCTGCAATATTAAGTACAATATTGACATTGTTTGGAATAATCTTGCCATGTGATTCACATTCAGTATATGCTCTGCATTTAAATATTTCCTTCCCATCATCACAGTCTTCATTTTTGCCCTTACTTATGTCAGCACTAAGGTTTTTCACGTTTCCCCCTTTTGTGTTTCTAATTAACAGCTATGTATGTAGCTTTAATTTATATCTGTTCTTAAAAATTCAACAACATACAATTTTTTAGAAGCTTATTTCTCATTGAGGCCAGAAATTAGGACATTGTATCTAGTATGGGTGCATGACAGCTCTTGGTAGGTGATAATCTGTATTGATGTTTGCTCTGCAAAAATGTAGTAAGGCTGTGTGGCCTGTCAGCATGAAGTGCCGGGGAAGTGTCAAATGTATGGGCAAAGTGTTAGAAGACGTCTCTCTTCATTACAGTCCTAAGGCTGGCTTTTGTCTTGTGTAATTAATCAGCAGTTCACTTGTAAGGGATGTCCTTCCTCCTCCTCTGGGTGATACTGATAACCCTAGAAAGTCCATAAGCAGGACTTTGTCAGGCAAGTCCTTTCTCTTTAGCCTCTTTTGTATTTCAGTCCAGCTCAAGTGTTTAGGCAAGCTTGTGACTGTCAGAAGCTCTAATCCTCTCACGCCTCCTTCTGTGCTCACCCACAGCCATTCATTTCAGTGTTGTCTACCGTTACTCACTCCTGCCTCTTCTGCAAGCCTTGCTGTGACAAGGCACATGCAGCAGCCCAGTTACAGCACATATGGAAAGGAATATCCCATACCTTTCCACGCTGAACACAGAAGCACAGTCCACTCCCTACTAAGAGGTAAAAACCAGTGCTTTCACCTTTCCCCACACTCTGCTTGCCTGAGATACTGCCCTGGGGGAGATAAGCAGCCTACTGCAGGTGCTGAAAGGTGAATACCACTCCAATTGTCGAAGCTTTGCCAAAATCTATGAACAGGCAGTGTACTGCTATGGCGAGTGCCACCCAGGCTGCCAGCTGCTGAGGTTGCCATAGTCATGTTCACATGCGCTGTGGCACTGTAAAGACCCACATAGGACTTCTGAGGCTCAGGAAAAGAAAAAAAACCACCTAGATATTAAAAACAAAGTGTGGAGTATGAGCAGATTGTTTACAGCAGGGTGGTGACCACAACAAATCGTTGTGGTGCTGCATTCAGGCACCACCCTCAGCAATAGAAGGGTGTAGCAAGGCTTTGAATGCAGAGATGTGTAGCTCAGAGCATCAGTGCCAGAGCAGGAAAATAGTGGGGAGCAGAGCATGACCTTGGGGGGAAGGAGACTCATGGGGAGGTGGGGAAGAGTATACTGGGCAGGCAAAGCTGGTTGAAGCCCTGTCCCAGAGGTTGATGGTGGCCTCCTAATACACAGGCTGTGTATTATCACTTTGCTGGGTGGTTGACACTTAACATCTCTTCTTTGAGCTTAGTTCCAGTACTTGAAGTCTTGGAGCAGTACTTTAAGATTCTTTTTGTTTTGAAGGTGTTTGAAGGTGAGAGTTTTGAGAAGCACTTGATGCTGAATATCTATGTCTCTCTGTCCCCCTCTTCTTTCAACCAAGAAACAGTGTATTGAAATCCTAACTGACTTTCTTCTTGTACATTTAACTTCAGGCATGTGTTTTGTATATGAGTAATAGTGAAAAATGACCCCACGTTCCGAAATCATTCTGGTAACTCTGATAACAGTGAAACAACAAATTTCAAGGATCATTGGCCTCTCCAAACGTTCGTTTTGTTAACAGACATAACAGTGAAGTAATCATCATTAGAATAGTAATTCTGTTTCAGCAACCCTTAAACTCACGCTGTGCCACTGTATTGCCAGTCTCTGTGCTGAGCTGATGGAAGGAGAGGGTGATTCTATTAAATAAGTTTCAGAATAATTGAAGGAGGTCTTTAAAGATACAAACTCTGCTTTGATATAGGAATTTCAAAGGTGAATGAAAGCTTCAAAGGAGCTGCTGGGAATGCAAGGATGGCAGGATTGAGTTCTTAGTTGTGGGTAGCTCCTGACTTCAAATTATTTGCTGTAAATATACCGGTTCCTTCTTTTCACACCAAAAAAATGTCAAAACAAGAAACTTAATTTATTCGGTTCTCTTGGATGCCATATGTAGCTGTCTTTTTCATGATTTAATGTATAAACATGAGAATGCATCTTTGCCATTAAATTATATTAACAAATACTGTCTTTTTTTTTTTTTAAATACTCCTCTGAAAACTTAGTACATCTTCAGAAACCAGAACTACAGAGAGTTAATAGATACTAACGTGAAATGCCTTTGGTCGTGTAATTTCTAGACTGAGCTGTGAAAAGTTGCCCTGTAAAGATGGAAAACCATGGAAAATTACATGGCTGTATATTCTAGAACTTTAGATATTTGATAGATTTCTTGTCCAGCAAGCACCTTTCCATCGCTCCCCTTTTGATGCAGAGATTCAGGCACTTGTAGAAAAGCAGTATCCAAAACTAAGAGGTTTTCCAAGCCATCTCTATGCCAGAGCCTGTGTCATTCCTGAGAGAATAAAATTCCACAGTCTCCCCAGCATATCTTTTCCAGTACTTTAGTATCTTTGTAGTTAAAAATATTATTCCAGCATCTAACCAGAAACTTTCTTTCTGGTTTTCTTGTTGGCCTGTTCTTGATCCATGCTCCTGGATGTGTAGAAAAGATTATTTGTCTGTGACGTTTCCTCTTTGCAGCTTGGCATACACATGGTAAGCATTCCCGTGTGATTTTTTTTCTTCTTAGGGTCAGTGACTCTTAGTTCTTGTAGTCTCCACACAGATCACAATGTCTAGATTTTTGGTCATCTTCTTTCGTTTGTTTGGACTCTGCTGAGTTGGTTCCTATTTTTTTGGACATGCAGAGCGTAAAGTAAGACACAACATAGTAGCTGTGTATTTACCACTCCCAGCTACAGTGGAAGGATTAGCTAACCTGTAGTGTAAGTTATGTTCCTTTGAATTTATCTTCCTTTTTTGCAAAGGAGTGAAACTGTTGAGTTCTGTTCAATTCAGTGTTAAGAGTACTGACAGGTTCTTTCTTGCAAAAGTGCTTCCTTGCCAGTTGCTCCTCAGTGCATATTTCTTAAGGCGATTGTTCTTTTTCAAGTATATGATTTTGCTGTTCTTTTTTAACCTACTTTTCAGACTATTTCTCAAGATTTTAAATTATAATATCCTTTTCCTTATTGTAGTGAAATCTGCTAGTCTTTCTGGTTACTAAAACCATGTAGTTTTAATTATGACATGAATCATTGATAACAGACCATAGGTATGGCTGCTCCACTGGTGTTGTCCTCACCCTGTAACTGATGCATCCAGGTAATGTTTGTCAGACTTGTTGGGAAGAATGTAATTGGAGATGTTTTTCTTAACTTTGATCTGCTGAATGTAATGCAACCCCAATACACCTGCACTCAAAACAAGTGATTGGTATGACTGGTGCACCTGGCCATTGGTATATATTTTCCATATCTATGTTGGAAACAGACTATAACAAGAACTCTAACAAAGATTCTAGTGACTGCTGCAGAGAAATAATTAACATCTGCATTTTAATAAAGTAGCTGTAGAAATCTGGCCACACATGAATATTGGGTACATACAACATTTTTTTCCTCTAATTTATACAGGTGGATTGAAAAATATTGACATACACTGATATTTTTAGTATTCTACATAAAGCTTTTCCACCATTAGTATTGATTTCAGATTTTTTACTTGTCTAGAGAATGGTAAGATTAATGATAAACTCTGCTCTTTTGTATTACAGTTCAGCCTAACTTGATGATGGGACTAAATAAAGTCAAGCAGCCACTGACTAGTGCAATGGTGTGTCTTTGTCTTTGATGAGGGTTTAAAAAAAAAAAAAAAAAAGGCTTTTTCCTGCATGTTCAGGAAGAGACCATATGTAGCAATGTAACAACGTGTTTTGCTGAGGACAAAAGAAAATGGTGGTGACTGTAGAAAGAATAGCAGGATGTGATGAATGTGAGTAAAGAGTATGAGTAAAGGAAGAGGTTGTTGGACACATGCCACCCTAAACCATCTGGCTTTTTCTTCAAGAAAACATGAGTAGGAGACCAGAAGTTTTTTAGAAGCTCAATAGCAACCATAAAAGTTGTTCAGTCAAGAGGAGAATGATGCTTTTAGTGATCAGGAGTGCAAGATGCTTTTCCACCTACTTCAAGTATTGCAAAGCTCTCAATTTCATAAACATAGAAAAGTGCTTTTCCTAAAAGCAAAAGAAGACAACAGTACCAGAAATAAAACATACTAAGTATCTTCTTTAGGGAAGGCAGACTTTTTTTCCCTTTCAGAATGTTTCCTTTTCTGAATGTAAGCCTATATGCAGTACCCTGCATACTAGTGCCCAGTTCATCTTTCTTCCTTCTTGTGCTTTTCTTGTTTCAATAGATGCCACAAAGGACTAATTATGCATTCAAACAGAGTGTTTACTTTTTATTACTCTTTTTTTTTTTTAATAGTTTAATTTCATACATTTGAGGCCTGATCCAAATTCCCCTCTGGGTATCCTCTGTTCTATCATATGCAGGGGCAGTTTGCTGGCCAGTGTGTTGGGAATGCATGCTGTGTTGCTGGTGGGGTGGGCATGGAGTGGCATGGCTGTTCCTGGGCTCTGGGGCTGGGTATGCACCACGCTGCACTGGCAGTGATCACGGAAGAGCTACCACTGCCTGGGCCCTGTTCTTCCTCCACTGTTCCTTCACCCCTCCTCCACTGCCTTGACCTCACCAAATCCACCCCTGGACATGTGTCAAGGTACAGCAATTTAGAATTATTGTTTTTCTAGTATTCCAGTTAAAAAAATAAATTATATTAAAGTTGGAGAGCTTGAACCATTTTAAAAAGCTCCTTCAATTGTCTTTAGTAGTCTAAATAACTTGTTAAGTATTACCTGATGTTTTCTTTTTGAGGAAAGCTATTGTTATCAGAAGCCTGCCCCAGGCCAATGTCAGGTGAAATCTGAATCAGTGCCTCATAGCATTCCCAAGTGTCTGCAGCAGCTGTGTCCTACAGTAAATGGACTTGTGATAGTTTATGCCATAATGCTGAATTATAGAGATGTTACCGCAGCAATACCTGTTGGAGACCTTTTCTCTAGCCATTACAATTCAGTTCACAGAGGAACAATAACAGCAAATTCTTTTACAATTTGCCTGCAGAAAAGTTGGTGTGGCAGGGAATTTAATGGCATCTTTTGTCAAATAGGTATATTTTAAAAGATTTTTGTACATTGGTTAGGGAAACCTGCAGGAATGAATCTCCAGAATGTGTTCAGGTAATGTGTCTAGATAATCTGTCATTATGATCACTTGGCCCCTACTGTTAAATCTCTGTGGATATTGCTGTTTATACACAATAAAGTTTGCTTTTGCATCCAGAGCTTCCTTTGCATAGTAGGGCAGCAGATCACTGTTGTGAAACTGGCTGGAACAGATACCCAAAATAGAAAGTACCAATATTTTAATGTTGAAATTCTCTTTGAAACAGCAGGAGAGTGTAATTAATGCCAGTCAAAAGTTTTATGTAAAAAAAATACTGTCTCACAAATCTGGCATAAGTTTTGGAGCGATTACAAGTTTAGATGATAGAATGATGCTGACACAGCTTATTTAGACTGTTACAAAGTGTGGGGCTGGATGATGCACGACATCCCCTTAAGAGATCTCTTCTTAGTGGTCTATACTATCTGGATTAATCTTTTTTAATAAAGAATGGTGTTTTTGCTAATAAATGTGCAGATGACAAAACTTGGTCAACTTTTAGATAAGTTTATGCAGCTAGTTGTAGTTTGTATAGTTAGAGCTAGGTGATACTTTATCTGTATACCTTAGAAGTTAGATTGCTTTGGAGATATCACATCCTGGCTGAACAGGAGAAAAAAATGCAAGACTAAGCTATGTCATACAGTCAAGAGGAAGGAACAATGCCTTTGTAGTTATTCTCCAGGGATGCTACTGGTCTTTCAGAATGTCAGTCAGAAAAGATGCAGGACAGTGGATCTTGTGTGGAAAAATTAGCTGGATAGTGTAGCAGTCACCTCTGACCCTACAGTGCTGTGATGCCAGAGAGTCTCCAACACTGAAGTGTTGCTGATGGGTTTTTTTTTAATGGCAAATGCACCTAATTTGGTATCCTATAATGTTTCAAATAATTCGATGTAATGAATAATAAGTCAAACCTTCAAGGGAGCATTTAAAACACATTTATGATGTGCAGAAAATGCCCAAAACTTTTATTGTAGATTTTGTATTGACTGTCTTTTCATTGGACATCTTGTGCTATCAGCAGGATTTTCAAATGACAATAGCACAATTTTGTCCCAGAGCTGTAGGTCAGCAGTGGGCAAGTCATGACAGTTTGAGGAGATTTGAGACAAACTACTAAATGAATTGAAAAATGGATGCTTTCTAGCTGTGAATTCTTATTGCCTGCAGATCTGACTTCTATGTATTTCTTGTAATTAAAAATTTAAAGCATAATTCTAAATTCGTGAAGAAATCATTAATAAAGCCCATTAAGCTGAACTACCATTCCCAGTGAGAAGTTGAAGTGGCCCTTAGTTATTTTTTTTCCAATTTAATAGTTTTGTGTCCTTTCCAGGAGATTTGCTGCTTTTAAGCTAGGGTTTTTTTGTTTTTTTTTTTTCATTTGTGTCTCTCTGTGTAGGAGGGGGGTTAATACGCCAGCTGAACTTTTTGGTTTCCAGACATGACCAAGTTGATAGCATTGAAAGTAGCCTAGTGTGAGCAGATAGCTTTGAAGTATGTTTGTATGGTTCTATCAACATCTCACATATCAGGTTCAGTTGTTTTCAACTACATGCAAATATGCTGTAGTGAAATAGGGAGTCTTAACAGGTTCTGTCTGTCTGTCCTGTGGTTTCTACTCTGCAACTAACAAAACCACAACAGAGTTCATGTTGTCTTTGTTTCCAGCCGTTTGACTGTTTCAACTCTTTAAGTGCTATGGGTTAGATACTGTCTGTGTTTGTACATACCTAATGCAGCTAGATTCCATCTCGATTACAGCCTTTGGACACTAGAACAGAGGGAGTTAACAGAATCACCAAGCAGAAGTAAGTTGAAACTGTATATTTTTATATAGATTGTGATGCTTATGGCGTGTGACAGCAATCTTTTATTTGCCATAATGCTTCTGAACCTTTTTTTCTGCAGCAGAGTTGGAATGGAGGTACAATAGAAAGTATTTTCCTATCCCACCTGCTGCTTCTAAATTGCTATACATACTCTAGATTTTAAAATTCAGCTTTTTTCCTCTTGTTCTTGTGTAATTATTTTCTATGGCTGGAATATAGCTTTCTTAAATTGTTCTGGCTTCTAATAAGATCTGCCTCAGTCTGACTCACATCTTCTCTAACAAGTCCTCCATGATAGCTTTGCTGTTCAAAATATCACCTTGCTTTTACTTTGACCTTGGCAACATCTAGCCCAGCGACAATAATCCTCAAGGAAGGATACAAAGAGAGCTGAAGGAGGCTCTTGTGAGAACGCTTTGTGTCTGCTGACTCAGGTGAAGTGGCTGTGAAGAAGGAATTGGCTTCCTTGTCTGCACACAGATTGGGTCCTTTGCTTCTGTTTTGCTGGCAAACCCTAAGTAAAGAAGTTGGGACTGATGCTTAGAATGCCTCATCTTTTTGCCCAGGTAATATATTTCTCTTGCCATGAACAAGTGCCAGTTCATAAATGTATGAGAAAAAACATATTACTACAGCTATATTTTATAAACCAGTAATTGTGTTTCACTCATAAAAATAAGTCATAATTTCCTTCTTCTTTTCTGTTCTTATATGGTCAAGAAATTGAGTACTTGCTTAGAGGAGGGAAAGGGCTCTCAGCATCCCTGAAACTCATATCTCAGGTATTTCAAACCACTCCCTTGACTATGAAAGCATTCAGAATTCAAAGGATGCCTTGTCAGTTTTGCTCTTTGTCTTTCTGGGGAGTACATAGTAAACGTGAAGATGGAGCATGGCTGGAAGCAACTAAAGGGCAGGCAAGCCGGAAGAAAAGACAAAAAGGAAGATCCTAGTTTGGTTTGGGCACTCGGGTCAATCCTTCCTATGAAGAGCAGAAGCCCTTAGGAAGGAGTGACAAGCAGGGAAGAAGAACAAAATTTGAACGAAGTGGTTTCAGGAGGGAAGAGAGGAGGAAATTAACTTTTCAAGAAAGGAGGAGCAGGGGGTAGGATCCTAAGGAAAGAGCTGCCTACTAGGAATAGAAGACACTCTACATGGGGAGCAGAAAGTATAATAACCAAGTAATAGACTTGGTAGTGTATGAAAGCAATAGAGAATGAGAAGAAGAGAATGCTTCTGTTTGTATAGGAAATGGGACACAGGATAACAGAAGAGCACAGCACAGAACAAAACAAAGGACCAAGCAGAGAGAAATCTCAACTCAGCCACAGCTTTTGTGTTGGTGAACTCAAGTACAAATGAAGTGATTGCTGTGTGTTCTGAAGCAGATGTGTGCTGTGGAGAAAATAAAGCCACTCTCAGCAATTCTATTACATTAATGTTGCTGTCTGCTCTTCTCTGACATTTTTATGAGAGTGCATCAGCTGCTCTTCTAGACTGAAGAGCCTATTTTCAATGCTCTTTCCCCCATCTTAGACCTATATTTTGGTTCCCATATGCTCACCTTCTCTTCAGTGAACTAAGTGCATGAATAGTACATAGCAGTATTTTCTATCTGAAGACTTTATTAATTGAATGGAGAAAGTTTAGGGCACCAAAACTATTTGCAGACCCAGGATAAATTTAGTGAATAGTTCAGATGAAAAAGAAGTGATAGGATGAGGCATAAGGGTGGGGATTTTTTAAAAGCTAATTTGCATTTTGAGATTGACAACATTAGAAAAGAGATGAAACAAACACAAAAAACTTAAGAACCTAAAAGTAGTCTATGTGGGTTTGAGCTAATATTATGAGTCCAGCTGAGCAAAATTTATTTTAATTTTTGGATTTGCTGTCATCAAAATATACATACAGAAGTCCTGTGCTCTTGCAACACTTTTCTCAAGCTGTTTTCAAAGATATTGCTTCTGCAGATAGAATCCTCCATTTTATAAGTCAAATTTCCTTTCTTTGAACTTTGTTTGACCTAATATTTGTCTATATTATAAAACATGCTACTTCCTGGTCCTCAGCTTATCAAGCCATCCAGGACACTCTCTACCAGTGCTTCATCCACTGATATTTGCTGTTCCATCACTGTTTGTGTCAACCTCAAACTTTGCCACTAATTATTTTGTTTTTCACCCCCCCAAGTCACTGATAATAAGACAGAGACAACATCCAAGCTATGGAAAGTCTCTTGGTGATTCCTGTTGATGACAATGGCCTGATGGTTGTCAAAACTATCTGTTTGATGTGGGTGATGATAATTTATCTTCTAATGAGCCCTAATCACTTGCAGAAGGAAGTGTTCTCACTGCATGTCATTGCCTGTTTGAGGTGGGATTCTGCATTGTGTTGCACTAGAGATCTTTAAAATGCTGTACAAACATTCTTTATCTATATTCTTAATTATTCACTTCAGAAAACACTAAACCACATATGCCTGAAGATTGGAGAGGACTTTTTTTTTGTCATTTCTTATCTTCATGCGATTAAATAAACTTCACAGATAACTGCTTGCTGAATATTCCTAACCATTTACTCTCTCAGCACTTGCATAATAGTGAAAAATATTACGTGAAGCTTCTTTTCCCCTTTTCTTTTCTAATTTGTCCTTTTTCTGTTCCAGTTTGTACATACTGTGTTCTTACAGCAGAGATCCTTAATTTGTTGCTGCAATGAAGAACATGGAAGTAACACATAGTTTATGAAAACTGTTTACAGGATTTGTTCCCATTTCCTCACAGGTTGTTCTAAATTACAATTATAATGAATGATACTCTAGACTAACCATGTAGGGGCAAGCTTTGTTACTACTGAAGCCAAGGGAAATTGTTTCATTGACCTCACAGTGCCAGGATTTCACTCTGAGAATTAAATTGAAACTGAATATGGATGTGGGCAATGGCTTTTAGGATTATTTCTATCAAAATTCTGTGTGCCTAGAATCTCTCCTCAGTGCTAATAGCTAGGGCAAACATTGTGCTTTGTGCCAGCAGTATGCTTCAGTGCATTGTCTCTAGTTTTCAGTGTTTTGTGCTGTAGGATCTGTGTTGATTTGTGTCCCTTCGTTTATTTAAAAAACTATATATCCCATAGAATTGTTTTTCATGTGTATGCACATCCAAGTTAGCAAATGCTTATGTTTTTCAGCTCCCAGTATGCCAGCAAAGGTATTTGTCCATCTTCTGAGTAGAGATGTTGGAAGTAGGGGTTGCTGAAGAGCTACTTAAAATATATTTAAACTTTTACAAAGAAGATTATCTAAAAGATACTGCTGGAGATGAGAAGGAATTCTTTCTGAAGTCAGATGGCAAGCTTGCTTCAATATCTCTCTTTTTCTGTTTTAGAGTTCAAAAGGATATTGTGTCATTTCTTCAGCAGCTGTTACAAGCAACTACACAGTTTGTTTAAATATTTTGTGTAGTTAAGCAAATAAATTTTCAACAGATAGCTTCCATTAACAAACTGATTAGAATATCAAACATGCATCCTATTTCCAGGAGTTTCAGCTGTTAAAAATAAGCATAACCCAAATTTTCAAGAAACCAGGTTTACTTTATTATAGATAAAGCTTCTTTAAATAAGTACAGTAAGCCTTGAAGATTCGGTGCTGAGCTGGTAATCTGTCCTTGAGAAAGGTGTCATTTATTTGTGACAATGACAGAACAAAAATTAGAAGGTTCCCTTCTCTTTTTCCATTGTTGTAAAAGTTCAATAATTTCTGTGTTATTGCAGCTGTGCACATCACAGTTGTGGTACTTTGCACAAGTCTGAAAAGATTAAAATGAAGTCTTAGCTTTGAGTGGCAACCTGTGGTGGCCCTGCCGGCTAGTCAGGCAAAGTGGGCCCTGAATGGCGTGACCAGAAGCCGGAGCTTACATGAAGGCATCACACACAATTGCACTGTGGTGCTGTTATGTAACAGACTGATGAACCATCTCAGGCAGCAGATCACATCATAGTCGCTTCGCTATGTTTGCATTGCTTTTTGAGGCTGCCTTAAATGGCAAAATGTCTTTCTGGGTCTTAGCACATCATTGCAAATATAATTTAGGATTTTTTAGCGGGTTGAAAAATAAATATCTTCATGTTTGAAATCTACCCACTGGATTTTTTCATAAAATTGAAACATCGAGTGTTCACTGAGTATAGTGCATTGTACAGCAACGTCTAGACTAGTCTAAAAAGTGAAAAAGAACTCTACACAACCCCCTGAGAACAGATTTCCTTCCAAGTTTAATATGATATTCTGCAAAGCTGGTTTACTAAAGTATATTCTGCTTACCTTGAGATACACAAAATGTCATGGCTTAGCACGAGGGAGGGAAGGGAGAGAAGACTTTGGTTTCCTTGACCATTAACTGAGACTTTACAGATAAGGTGTCTTAGTTCTAGCACTGGCAGGTTGAAGAAATTTGGGAAGAAAAAAGAGTGAGGGAGAATGCTCAATACATTAATATAAAGTATAAGCAAATAAATCAAATACAGATGTTGAAGTCAAGTTTCTAAATCTGATCATTAAATATTTACGATTTACAGTCTCAAAATTGGAAAATATGTTGACATTTAAATTTATCTTTTTGAACAAACTGTCATACCTGGCATGGTATAAAATTTATAACAAAAAATAAACTGGTCTGGAAAAGTCAATTATGCTCCTTGAATTAGTGGAAATGATGCTGAAAGACGTAAAATGTCTTAAGAATCTCTTTTTGTTTCTCTTCATACCTTGACATTTTTTTTTTATAGAATTATGATAATTGCATGTGCTGAATCTGAACTCTTGAAAAGTTCTCCATTAGCATTTTCTGCTTTTACTCTGGTGGGGCAAAGGATAAGTATGATGAACATTAGCCATGAAAGCATGAAAGTCTTGTGGCATTTCTGTCTGCATACAGACTTGAACTGCAGGAGGCTGCAGTGGTTTCAGTTTGTTAGTGATTTTTGGAAATAAAAAAATTTGGTTTTTTTTTCAACAGAAGAAGACAAATGTTCAAATAATTAGATGCACCTTAAGGTTGCATTAATAAATTGATTTATATTTGAGAAGAAAAAAGAGAATGATTTAGACAGTCTGTTTTTCTTCTTTTTAAAATCAATCCTCTTTGAAACTTACATGTTTACACTAACCAGACCTATTCTTCAGTCAGGATCACTGTATCTGCCACATCACTGCTTTCCAAATGTTATGGAAAAAAAAAAAATAGTCAATGTGGAAAAAAATGTTGCCACTGTCAGTTGAAATTTTGGTTTTAGGTGAAAGTTGAGGGAATGCTGTTTTTGAAGAGGTGGGAGGAAAGGCATTCAGGAACTGCTATATTCTCCAAATATTTGTTTAACTACAGCTTTTTTCTACCCCAGAGGTGAGCCCCACCAAGATCCCTTCCAGGTGTTTTCACATGGGATGCACGGCAGGCAAACCAGACTCAGCTCAGGAAATCCCCCGCAACCCCACACCTCCCCCAGCACCAGCCACCACCACAGCCCCTTTCACACCCCTCCTCAGTGCCGCTCCCGCCATCTCCTACCCAGCAACAGCACCATAAGCTCCTCTGATTGGCTGGAGCACAGAGATTCCTTCTCTGATTGGCTGAAGTGCCGAAGGCTGCTGCCCTCTGGCACCCATCCGGCTGGAACTGGCTGTGACAGGCTCTGGGCAGGTCGCAGTTGCCTCTCTCACAGCTCCTGCTGTCTTTGAAGTCTCTCAGTTTCTGTCCAGCGCAGGATAAGATTTACTTTGAAATATGCTCTTGTAATCACAGTTTCCCACAGTGGGGACCAGCTTGCTGTGGTACAGCAGGTAAGATGGCTGCCCACAGAAACATCCGTGGAAATGGGGCAGCACGCATGGGCCGTGGTCATCTGGTAGGTTGAAAGGCAGGTCCTGCGCCTTGGTATTCCTCTCTTACCAGAGAGTGGAGGGGGGCTTTGGTTTTATTACGTGTATTTTGGCATATGGAGAGTACATTTCTTCCAGCAGAATGATCTTTCTAATCAGATCAGTACTGTATTAACAGTTTTTAAATTGCATTTTGGTTTCTTCTATTTAGTGGGCCGGAGCCACAAAGTTTATGTGGACTGGCATGAAATGTAAGGAGGCATCAAAATACTTTGGCGTTTATAAGTCTGTGATGTTACATTCATTACAGGTTTTATAAATCACTGAGTTCAGGAATGAGACAATCTGATATTCAGTCCATTTTCATATGCCATTTGGCGCTTTCTGGCATAGTGTCACATTTGTATTGATTTTAGGATTGACTGGAAAACAGGACAATCTGAGTTGCATCATACAGGTGATGTGATGATAGGAGAGCAAGATATTCTTTAAGAACAAAAATATTCATGGGGAAAATGTATGCTGTGAAATGCAGTATCTTTCTGGACACTTACCTGTGCATGTATGCATTAATGACTTGGTGATGTTCACAGACTGTGCAAATAAGTGAGAAAAAGCAGAAAAGAGAAAAATTACTACCTTGGCAGGAAAAAGTCACAGGCCCAGCTGAAAAGAACTTAATCCATAAACAGAGCTCAGCTGGGTGAGAAAGGACTTCAAAGAGGCAAGCCATAGTATGAGAAGACTGAGGAGACCAACTGGAAGTCTTCCAGAAAGTGAGGAGAGGGATGAGGATCCTGTGGTGAGGGTTTTTTTCCTTTTCCGTTTTAATTTGCTGTAGTTAGGGCCTTTCATTAGGACATAATAGCTCTTGCTATCACAAATGTCTGGGTAGAAAGAAACCCAAGTACTTTAGATTTCTGAAACTTAAGTTTGAGATTTTTGTTTGTTAAGCTATGGACGGTAAGGGAGCATAAAATAAAAGTGAGACAGACAGTTGCATTGAACTGCAGTTAAGGCTAGGAGAAAAATTAAGACTGCGCTGGAGGTTATTTAAACCTTTTGTAACAGAAAATTGACTACAGTAAAAATGTAAATAGGCATGATCATTGTTAACAAAAAGAAAAAATGTCTCTGACAGAGATTTTGAAGGGGACGGTGAGAATGGCAGTATTTTATGGAAGTTATTTTAGAGATATGTAAATTAGGTGCTGAGAACAGGAGATCTTAAGTAGAAGGGGGTGAACTTATTCGACAGCTTGTCAATTTGTGATGAAAAAATATCTCTAGTTAGATATGGCATGCAGCTGTATGCTGGAGCCTAGATTTTAAATATTAAAAATACTAGATCATGAAGCTGAATAACAAAATACAGCTCTCTTCAGAACAATGTTAAGATTATGCTGTGAATGTGATTAATTGGGATGAGCTGAATAGCTTGATCCTTTTGCTGAGTTTTACTAGCACGAGGTGCAGCAGCAAAGACAGGGAGCTCACATAAGGTGTACAAATAATGATCTGAACTGCTAATTTACCCTATGTCAGGCCTCGATATGTAACTATGCCTGTGAAAAAACATAGTAAGCATGTTCCAGAAGGTGTTAGTGAGGGGTTAGCTAATTTTCTAAACAGGTAGGCTTGAGAGGAAAGAGGCAAACAGTAGTATCTCTTGATGACAGATTCTTTGGTTGCCCCAAAGAGGGAAGAAGGGTGAAGGGCACTCTTCATTAATAGAGACAACTCCCTCCAGGTCCTTAATATAGCTCTGTTCTGTAACTGTGAAGCAATGAGCAGGTAGGGAGAGCAGGCAATGGGGTGTGGGCAGTGAGCATGCATGCATTTTGTGGAGATGGGATGAACAAGGGAATACTCACTGCCTTTTGCCAAATGGTTATAAGGAAAATATGACCTCTCACATAGGCGTTAGCATAGGTAGTAACAGATGAGTTGTGTTAATAAAACTGTGGTTTTAGCAAGGTGCAAAGCATAAAGATTCGTTAGCTGACCACCTGATTCTGTTGCATGTTTGGTTCACTAGTTCAGCCCCAGTAATACAGACTTCACCTGTCTTCCCACACACATGAAGGATTTTTTGCTTCACTGAGCGCTGACTTAAAGCCTGTCTCTGGAGTGACAGGTTGTGTGTCACCTCTGAGAGTCATATCTTCAGCCAGTGGCAGCTCTTTTAAACATGTTGTTCTAATGCAGCCATGTAATTTTATTTAACTTGTGCAATCTTGAAAAGGTCTCAGCCTGGGATCTCAAGATCCTGTATGGCTGCTTTGTATCTGCACAGAAATAACCCCTTGGAGGAAAAATACTAATCCATCAAGCACTGAACAGCATGAAAAAAGAATTAAGTAAGCTCACATCTCCTTGTTTTTTAGGCTTAGACTTAATAAACTTCCATACAGTAATGGCATTGGGATTCCATGACCTTTTAACTGTTAGTAATTCTAATAGGTATAGCAAATACACTGGAACAGGTTGCCCAGGGAAGCTGTGGATGCCCCATACCTGGAGGTGTTCAAGGCCAGGCTGGATGAGGCTTTGAGCAACCTGGTCTAGTGGAGGGTGTCCCTGCCCATGGCAGGGGGGTTGGAACTTGGTGATCTTTAAGGTCCTTTCCAACCCAAACCATTCTATGATTCTATGAAATAAAAGGTTGTCATGTTTAGATGAGTGAAAATGCATATCTTCTTCCTTAGCTTGTGAACTGCTTTAATGAAGTCTGTACCTATTTGCACATTACTGTTTGGGCTCACTTTCATTCATGAAAAATATTTCCATCATGATTTTATATGTGATTTTGCCAGTTTCTTGAAACAAAAATGAGATCTCAAGCCAGGAGTCTGTATTTTTTCCTTATAGAAATTGGTCATCTGCAGCACCACCTCTCTTTCTTCCCAGGAAACAGAGCAAGTATCACAAATAACTAACATAGTTTCACTAAAACAATTTCTCATGCTCCAGCTTCTCCTAGTCATTGTTTCCCATGAGTCTGTAGCAGTCACTGTGGTGGTTGATGTGGTATTTTATTAAAAAGAAACCCCTCTTTTACCATTTCTGACCTTGTCAATGCAGGTTTAATTAAAACCTTTCACCAAGTGGATTCTTGTTCAACCAAGTAACCCTTTTCCATTCATTAGAGCTGCTCAAATACCTATAAAGTGGGATCAAATTCTCAGGGGTTTTACGTTACAGTATGGACTGCTGAATGTATTTTTCTTCAGCCAAATGTGTATTTTGCAGTCCCAGCGGGGTCTATTTGGGGGAATAGCGTGTGGTGTTTGTGGCAGCTAATTTAGCCACCTTCAGTATCCTCCCAGTGAACAGAGAAGGTCAGCATCTTGCATACAGTGTGCTCTGACCCACTGAGTTAGGTGACACGAGCACTCTGTTTAGAGCTGCACTCATAGCACAGATTGCATTCATAGAAATTACAGGGACTTATTGACAAAAATCATGGATGTTGGCAGTCTTGCACAAGAACCTGATGCATGCTGAGCTCTAGTATGCACTGACTGAGCAGTGGTCTTCAAGTAGTTGCTGTTGTAGCAGGCTGATAGCTGGCTCTGCGTGGGAGTTAATGCACAAATACTTGGTACGCTATTATTTCTCACTCTGCATTAAGGGTAGGACTGAATTCACAGGGGCTGTGATGATGCTGCGGAGGGGCACAACTGGTAAGGTTTTCTATCAAGCTTTCTTAGCAATTGAAGTGTTAATTTTCACTTGAGTGTTTTGCAGAGCTGTTTTGCAGAGTGTTTTGCATTTGCTGCACAATGCTAGGTGCATTGTGGCTAATTTGCAGCTATCTCAGGCTTATTTTGAAGCTCTAAGAGGCTGGGCTTTATATGAGCGTTTGCGATTGACAGCTTGTGAAGTTGCAGAGCTGAATGAGTTTCTGTTTAGGATAAATGGGAAGCATTATTTACAAATAGGAAGGAAGAAAATTGACAGCTAGAGCAGCATGAAGAATAAATGAACCCATTCCAACAGAATAAAATAAAGCAGGAAACAGCTTGTCCAGAGATGCTGCTTTTCTGTGGAAGCAGCAGGTTTTGACATTCAAAAGCAGGAGATCCTACACCGCCTCCTATACCTGAACTGTTAAAATGCAACCAGGTTAGGCCTTAAATCCCTGGATTTAGACATGCTAAACTGTGCAAGTATGCTTGCCAAAGGCTTTCTAAACATGCTTTTCCAGGTTCTGCATAGCAGGACTTTACAGAGAGCAAGGAATCAGGTGTTTATTACTTGTACCTTGAGAAGGAATAGTTGATCACCATTGTCTGCTGTCATGAAATGATGAGAGAGCTCTTGAACATGCTTTTGTCATCCCACACCAGGCTGAGCAGTCCCAATCCTGCTCCTGAACATGCATTTTGTACACCTCATATGCCAGATCTGGCAGTTCTCTAACCTTGTCCCTACCCAATCTGGTGCACTAAGCCTGCAGGTCACTAATCTGGCCCTGCATGCAGCTCCAACTCCTGCCAGCTTCCAGGAAAACCCCAGCCTGATGGAGAGGAGGGTTACTTTTGCCTTGTGTAAATCTAAACAGAGACTGTTTTCACACAGCCGGACACAGCCAGTCAGTGAGCACAGTAGAAATAACTTTAATTGGGAAAATGGACAATCTGAATGGATTTTTGCTTCTGCCCACATAACAAAATACTTCCTGTCAGATCTCAAAGTGGTAGCTGTGTTAGGATTGTCTGCAAAGAGATCTAAAATAAATGTGTTGATCTGAGGCTCATAACTAAGCCTCTTACCCATGCAGCATCTTTTCAGTTAACAGAGTGTATAGTATTTTAAGCTTACCAAAGTTTAAATTATATCAGACATTCAGTACACATCTTTTAATTGGCTGTCTTGATTTATGATCTAGGTAGAGAACCCTGAGTTCCGTTTTGTAGCATAATAATGAGACCTGTCCTAAAATACTGCCATTAAATTACCTTTTAGGTACTTACTGAAACTTGTCTGACTTGGGCATTAACTTTATAACAATGCATGGCATTGATTAAATATTTTAACAGTGAGAACTTTTACATAGCTGTAACTACAAGTTTTTATATTGGAAAGGTATCTGTTCTATTATGAAGTGATTTCTTATACAAAAATTATGTAAATTGTCTTTTTAGTGAAGATTCTTCAGTATTTTTATGTCATGTTAAGATTTTATAAAAATTTAATTGATTTTTATTGATTTGCTGTATAAAGAGGAGCATAACTAAGAGGGGCTGGTGATTATGCCTGAGAGTACAGAAACTAAGAGGATGTTATGTGAAACTGTTTAATCTGAGACATTGTTCACCTGTTCTGCTCTGATAACAATCCCAGGAAGGAGTACATCTGAATAATTTTAGAGGATATGTGTTAATTAGAAATGAGATATATGTGTGAGTCTGTGTCATTAATGAATGGCACACTATACTTATTGTGTTTGTGGAACATTTTGTTCCCTTGAAAAGAAATTACCTCAGAAATGTAAATTGTAGATACTACATTATCAGTCAGATTCCAGTAAGATTTACCAGCATCACCTGTCCTTGTCTTCACCCCCTCACCTGGTTTAAATCTCTCCTTTGTCTCCTTTGCCATGTAAAAATACGGTGTTTATGTCTTTATCCTTACAAGCTGCTGGCATGGATGAGGAAATCTGTAATGTCCTGTCCTGAGATCGTTGCTGTGACTATTGCTGTGCCTATCCTGTTTGTCTTAATCATCTGATCCCTCCCCAAATTTTTCACACCATCCCTTCTCTGGGTTTTTAATATGTAGCTGCTTTGGGATTGTGAATTTCTGTCCTAGACCATCCTTGTTCCATGTCATTTCCTCTCTATTTCCTAGTCCCCATCTAAAACCTGTACCTGTCTGATATCTGTAATTTATTGTTTTCCAGCCTTGATAGTGGGCTGGTAGCCAGCTGGGCCAGTTTGAGCATAGTGAGTACTAAAAATATGCATACTTATTGCTTCTCTGCTGCATACCTCTCTCTCTTCTCTTAATTTGTTTACATACTTGTCATAACCATGGATTTTGACTCCAAAATCTCCCAGTCTATTTCTTTTCATTTGTTTTTATGGCACCTTCTGTTGCATTCATTTGTGCTTATTAGTGGGAACTCTGAATCAGTTTTTATAACTGTTGTGACGCTGAGTCTTGAATTGTAGAACAGGTAGATTAACATTTGCTGGGAGAAAGAGCTTGTAAGGAAAATGAAGATGCTAGGGCTTTCACATGGCTCAGATGTGCTACAGACCTGAATGTTCCCACCAAACAGCTGGCCATTGCCAGGATGCTTGAGGGACTGTATAATTTAAAATTATTCAAGGGTTAGTTAGCCCTGTATCTGGTAGCTTGATGCCCTCACATGTGTTGTAGCTTCCAGCAGTGTGTGCAATTACCCTTCAGTAATACAAGTAATATTTTTGATACTAAACAAAAGTTTGGTATAAAAGAAATGCAAGGTGTTCCCTGCATCAGGTTGACCAGCTAGCCAGCCAGAGCTCTGCCTGCCTCTACTCCACCATATCTTTGTCATAGATCACACAGGCTGATGTGTTAATGTTGCCTTTGCTGAGTAAGTTTAAAGGAGCTCACAGTGGTCCCTGAGCATATGGAGAATCCCTATTAAAAAGGAAAAAGAAAAGAAACGTGCATATTTTGGAACAAGAGGAAACAATGCCAAAGTGTCATTTGTTAGGGAAGTAAAATGAAAATGTGGTATGAGACAGGAGCTGCCAAGATTAAATAGTTACAGGGAAGAAAGAAAAACTGGGATGCTGTTGATGGAGCAGAGAAAATGCTACAAATTGACAGAAAAAAAAAAAAAAAGCAGACTGGAAAGCAAAGGAACAGATGTCCCACTTTACCATTCAAGAAGTTTGCCTTTTTGTCTTTTATTCGCTACCTCTCATATTCTCAAATTCAAATTAATCAAAATTCTCAACCTTTTGTATATGTTAAGTATGTTATATATATAGCAGTCAGGTAGATGGACACTATGCTGTAGAAAAAGCTCAAAGAAATGTAGAAGTACCATTGTTTACATCTCTTTAAAATTTCTTTGAAAACAGAATATTATGTGCTTTTGGGTGCAGAGTTAACCTTTAGCAGAAACCTGAAGCAATATGATCTTTTTGGGTTATTCTAATAGTCAGGTTTCAATTCTGTTTCTCATCTCACAGCAAAACAAAACAACAGAAGAGTTTTAATTGCTTGAACCGTTTCCTTTATATTGCTTGAATAGTTTAAAAAAATAACATTTATACAAGTCATGGCTAGTGATTGGCTAGGAAATAAAGGAACACAAAGTAAATGTGTATATTTTCTTGCTGAAACATAAAATTACACGTGCAACTTCCTCTCTCCTTACAGTCATATTCAAGTTGCATATGATAACTGTGTGTTTAACTGTAGGGAAAGAGAGAGAAAGGAAGCATTGCATCCTAAATGCAGTGCAGGTAACATGGCCTGAACTTGAGGGCTGGATCAACAGAGACAGAAAATGTAATGGTGCAGTGTGAAACGAGGGGTTATGTGTAATGGCGGGATCAAAGAGTGAACTCTGGTAGGTGGTGAAGAAGAATCATCTTATTGCTCCTTTGCAACTACTTTTATAGTCTTTTACTATTGTGAATACATCATCTACAAAACCTTTTATTGGCTTAGAACTAAAAACAACACACAATTTTCTAGCAAATTCATTCCATTGTTTATATCTGGATCTTTCCATTGTTTACATTCCAGTCAGTTTCCCTTCTGGCCGTGTCAGGCCCTCCATCACTTCCTCTTCCATTTTGCTTAAGGGCAAAGCCGCCTTCTTCCAGTCTCAAGGGAAAAGCTTCATGTCCCAGAAGTCAAATCCTAATTCAGTATCTTCTCGTTCCCTGACAGTTATGGATTATGCTGATAGGAATTAATGATGCATACCAGAACAAGGCAAGTCCTTGGATCCATTAGTATTTTCAGGGTCTCCAACTCAGGGTAGTTTCAGAAGGGAAAGCACTTCTAATGCCCAAACTACATGCAGATACTGGGGCTTCTTCCTAAACGGTCCTTTGCAGAAGGCAGTCTGCTTTGCTGTTCTCTTTACTGTGTGATGGTGTGAGTTGCAAAGGTCTTATTTTCTTTTGCTCTGTGTTTTTTTTCACCCCTTCCTCAATCTGGAGTGACTCCTATGCATTCACTTTTTAAAATAAATAAAGTATGGTGATTTTGGTTTCACTTATGCTATGTATGGCTTTACTCATGCAATCTGTTTTGTGCAGAAAGCTTTATACAGACTTATTTCTGCCTGGTCACATCTTTTGGCCCCTGCCTCTTGATGAACAGGTCTCTTCATCAGATGCTATCCCATGCTGACAGAGTAATGTCATGTGTGTTGTGAGGCAGCAAGTAAGGAAGGAAGATCTTCCTTTCAAAGCAGGATTATTACAGCAATTATGAAACTGCTACAGTTATAAAACTTCATCACTGCATGAAATCAGTGTTCACAGAGCCTTCACTAGCTCTTGACTGTGACTCATGGATGCAAGACTTGATTATGGGTTACTCTTTATTTTGGGCAGTGATATTTAAATTTGGGTCAGTGGGTTTTTCATATGTAATTTTTAAAAAGTATCTAGAATCTCTTTTGCTGAAAATGTGTTCCTTGTTTTTAGCACAGAGAGGAGATGGTATAGAACTCTTTAGCAAAGCTTGTCTATTAATTTCATTGAGGTGATCCGTCCTGGGTTTGTGAATACATGAGGCTTTCATTCTGTCATTTTGTTTCAGAAAGGTTAAGATGTCTAAATATCTTTGCTAGAGGCCATTGACTGGTTAGTCATGCCTTTGAACACATGCTGACTGCTCATCTGTTTTCATAGGTTTTGTGCTGTGGCTGGAGCTCTGCTTCTGGTCTTTCCTAAGCTAGTCTATACTGAAAGCTTTTGCCTGGTTTCCCCATGAGTCACAGTATTTTGGTGAGATCAAAACTAGATCAACAGAAACACAACATTATCAAGTGTAAAGTGTTATGGGAACAGTGTAAGTCATGGGAACAGTTGAGAAGCCATATTTAAACTGTGAAGCGGAAGGATATTTTCAGTTTTAGGCATGAGTAGGGAGCTTCGACTAACTTGTTTATATAGAAAAGACCCACAAAACTGTGTCATCCGTTCATCTTTTGATAAAGGTAGGCTTACTAAGCTTCTCCCTAGGAGTGCCTTAACAATGGCAAGGTGTGTCTTCAGCCTTCCACTGTTGACTTGGTGCATTGAGAAGAAATCCCTACTTTCATCAGAATTTATTTCCAGTACTGTGATTGTGGGTTAGAGATCAGTATGTCTGATACGGCAGTTCCCATGCTTTTAGCCATAACTCTACACTGACTGCTTTTGCACTGATAATGGAGAGGGTTTTTTTTAATTTACTGTATCTTTTTATTTGCTCACTAATGCAGTTCTCTTTACATTTTATGCGTGACCATAATCTCCATTAAAAGATTCACAAATAATTTTCAAGATTGCCTATGTGCTTCTCATTGCATCCAGCTCAGTGAAGGACCAATAAACTTCGGAGAAGTTCCAGACTGATTCTTGAAAGCTCTGTAGTATGGACTTCCCTTTCTTAAAATTGCCTGGGTTCAGGTTTTAAGAGAAATCTAATATCAGTTTGAGCTGTTGCTTATCATAAATTTCTTATTTGATGTATTTTCTCTAGACCCTGGTGAACTAGACTGCATTGACTTTGCCATCCAGGGACACAACTGATAATTTTACCAACTGCTGCTGAGGTTGTAGTACAGGAGCTCTGAAGCCTTGACATTTACAAGCTCAAAATGATTTACACATTTAACAAAAGTTTTAACAGTGTAAAAAGCATTTGGCAATGGTATACAAGCTAACCTGTGCCCTTTAATGTTATTACCTTCCAGAAGCTGACAGTCCTAAATGATTAAACAATAAATCATAACACACTGAGACAACAGCAATCACTGAAACCATTTGTAAAAGACAGGCTTCTTCAATGTTCTTGTGTTTCCTGGACATAGGTTGATCTTTAGAATGGTTTACCAACAAGGACACTTGGATTAGAGGTTTTCTGCTGTTCCTAGTAAAATATTTTATGTCTAATGTGGGAGAGTTTGCTTTTGGGTTTTTTTTGGGAGGGTTGTAATTTGGAAGTTCATTGTAACTTTTAGAAGCTTGAATTATCCCATCTGAAGTAGCTAGCACAGTTATGGACAGACAATTCAAATTAGAAGACAAAAACTGTTCTGAATTCAGGAACATACTTCTCATTGACATAAGTTAACTTCCCATTCTGATAATGTTATATTTTTGCTAACTTTTATGTAATATGAGCACGTGTTGATTACCTCCAGGAGAAGTCTGTTGAAGCTGCAGCTGATGTATGATTTTGTGGATTTTCAGTCAGAAATATAAAACCCTGTAAAAATGAACTTTGAAAATTCCTTAAGGTGTTAGGATGTTAGGATGATTGTAGAATTTCATAGGAAGATATTTTTTTTCTTTCAGGTTTAAAAAAAAAAAAGAGGTGTCATCATAGCTGTGTTTGTTGGATGAGTTGTCCAGTATTTGACTGTTTTTCCACTTGGTAAACCTTCTGCATTCTTAAAGGCAGTGTCTGGATTACAAGTCCAGTCTCTGAACAGAGCTCTGTTAGTTCTCTGTCCAGTCCAGGTGACTTT
Source organism: Syrrhaptes paradoxus (assembly GCA_013400615.1). Classification (NCBI taxonomy): domain Eukaryota; kingdom Metazoa; phylum Chordata; class Aves; order Pterocliformes; family Pteroclidae; genus Syrrhaptes; species Syrrhaptes paradoxus. The sequence continues at coordinate 5,978 of VZTO01007855.1, read as the reverse complement.
TGCTGGAAATGCGAATAGAAATTGCACAGGGCTGTGTCTGCACCGCCACCTCTGCATGCTTCTGCTGTTTGTAGTGAAGTATCTGGGTGGATGGCAGGCAAAAGGAACATGCATGAAAATAATCAAAAAACCTTCCCTTTTTGTGCCAGTGTTGCTAAGCTCATCTGTGAAGTACTCTTAATTGAAACACTGAATGTTTAACGTCACAAAAACAAACAAACAAACAAACAAAATTCCACCTGTGTGAGATGCTATAATCCTGTCTGCCAAAATAAGTTTGTCCTTTATAATTTCTGAAAGGAGGGTTTTGACTGTGAAAAAACCTTTTGATCTAAGTTTTCTAATACTGTTTAACCTTATGCTAATAACAATTAACTTTGCCTAATTTCATTATTGGCAAAACAAATTGCCAAACTGATCTCAAATAAGCAAGCGTTTCTTTAGTGAATGTCCTTAAAATAATTTGTTTTTATTGGAAATTACTTATTACTGATGCTGAAAAAGACCTTGTTGAACTCTTTTGGGTTCATATTATCTTAGAATCAGTATTTGCTTTTTCATAGTAATGACACGTGTATACCCCTTTAGAATTGTAGTCGTAAGCCCCGTACTACAGTGCATCTGTTAAAGTGAATTGAACAAATTTGCTTTAGGAAAGAAAAAGTATAAATACAGAATCTTAGTAGAGTGTTATGTGGACTAGATTAACATTTTTTTTTCTTTTCCTCTAAAAATATTTATCATAAAATAGTAGAGTTCTGTAAAAACAATAGGGAACTTATGATTAGTAGTGATTTCAGTAAATGCATTTCACTTCATATACTCATATAGTCTAAGAACTCAATCTGAAATAAAGGCAGGCTGTTCTTTTGGCCAATTTCAGAACATTAATTCCATTATATTTCATGAGGTAATGCAGATGTTGAGTGACAGAGGTTGTTCCTATAATGTAGAGTAGTCCAGGTTCAGTTCCACATGTGAGGAAGGGAGTCTGAACTTCCTCAGTCAGGAGAATTTTGTATCTGTGGCAGACTGAGACAGGCTGTGGTGATGACGATTCAGAGTCCTTTTCCCGCCACAGAAATGTTGTCTCTTTTCTGCTTTTATTCTGTAGTTAGATTGTAAAGCTAATGGAAGTCTTTACATTAAGTGCAAGGTTTACATTTCCATCACAGCAGTGTATTTGCTTTAAGTGTGAAGTGAAAAGCAATCCATGTGGCTATGGCTGTGGAAGGTGTCCTGCACTGGGGTCCCGGATGGCAGCTACAAAAGCAGCACTAAGCTGGTTGAGGGGGAAAAAGCTCTTTCCTCTGTTTTGCTCAAAAATGACTCTTCAGTGCCCAGGAAAGTTGTGATGAAGATGGTGGTGATAGTGTTAAGATGCTGCTGACCACAGACTAGATTTTTGGAAAACATAAATTTTTAAATAATTTTATTTCAAGAGCAGAGTCAGCTTTTTCACAAAGGCTAACTTTTTTAGTAGGCAAAACATGGCTTATTGAATATTTTGGTATGCCCACAAATCTGGCTCAGTTTCTTTGCCTCTCCTNAAAAAAAAAAAAAAAAAAAAAAACAAACAAAATTCCCCCTGTGTGAGATGCTATAATCCTGTCTGCCAAAATAAGTTTGTCCTTTATAATTTCTGAAAGGAGGGTTTTGACTGTGAAAAAACCTTTTGATCTAAGTTTTCTAATACTGTTTAACCTTATGCTAATAACAATTAAGTTTGCCTAATTTCATTATTGGCAAAACAAATTGCCAAACTGATCTCAAATAAGCAAGCGTTTCTTTAGTGAATGTCCTTAAAATAATTTGTTTTTATTGGAAATTACTTATTACTGATGCTGAAAAAGACCTTGTTGAACTCTTTTGGGTTCATATTATCTTAGAATCAGTATTTGCTTTTTCATAGTAATGACACGTGTATACCCCTTTAGAATTGTAGTCGTAAGCCCCGTACTACAGTGCATCTGTTAAAGTGAATTGAACAAATTTGCTTTAGGAAAGAAAAAGTATAAATACAGAATCTTAGTAGAGTGTTATGTGGACTAGATTAACATTTTTTTTTCTTTTCCTCTAAAAATATTTATCATAAAATAGTAGAGTTCTGTAAAAACAATAGGGAACTTATGATTAGTAGTGATTTCAGTAAATGCATTTCACTTCATATACTCATATAGTCTAAGAACTCAATCTGAAATAAAGGCAGGCTGTTCTTTTGGCCAATTTCAGAACATTAATTCCATTATATTTCATGAGGTAATGCAGATGTTGAGTGACAGAGGTTGTTCCTATAATGTAGAGTAGTCCAGGTTCAGTTCCACATGTGAGGAAGGGAGTCTGAACTTCCTCAGTCAGGAGAATTTTGTATCTGTGGCAGACTGAGACAGGCTGTGGTGATGACGATTCAGAGTCCTTTTCCCGCCACAGAAATGTTGTCTCTTTTCTGCTTTTATTCTGTAGTTAGATTGTAAAGCTAATGGAAGTCTTTACATTAAGTGCAAGGTTTACATTTCCATCACAGCAGTGTATTTGCTTTAAGTGTGAAGTGAAAAGCAATCCATGTGGCTATGGCTGTGGAAGGTGTCCTGCACTGGGGTCCCGGATGGCAGCTACAAAAGCAGCACTAAGCTGGTTGAGGGGGAAAAAGCTCTTTCCTCTGTTTTGCTCAAAAATGACTCTTCAGTGCCCAGGAAAGTTGTGATGAAGATGGTGGTGATAGTGTTAAGATGCTGCTGACCACAGACTAGATTTTTGGAAAACATAAATTTTTAAATAATTTTATTTCAAGAGCAGAGTCAGCTTTTTCACAAAGGCTAACTTTTTTAGTAGGCAAAACATGGCTTATTGAATATTTTGGTATGCCCACAAATCTGGCTCAGTTTCTTTGCCTCTCCTTTAAGTGCAATGCAAGAACTGCCCCCAAATGGGCAGCAACTGTATGTTTTGTTCATACAGCTGTTGGACTTTTTTCTCTTGTACAGTGCTGCAGCTTCAGTAGATCTGCAGAGACTGCCCGTTTTGACAATGCTTATCTTCTGATGGGGTCCTCAGTGGAAAGCAGAGACATGATCAAAATTTCCCAATGCAGAGAAGCTTTAACCTTTGAATGTTGTGGTGAGCGATTAATTTCTACACTCGTGTAGTTTAAAAAGAGTGGGGCTACTGCTTGAAAATTGCCATGGCATGTGCATCTTGATTTTAGGCAGATTTTCTGTATTTTACAGGTCACCAAGCCTACCAGTCCTGATCCTTACACGATTTAGCTGTAGGAATGCCTTGGCTATGCATTGCAAGAGATCTGGCAATTCTGGATACGAGAAACAGTTTTGTAGGCATACGGGGAACTTCAGTGGCCAAAACGTAGAATCATAAAACATCTCAAGTTGGAAACAACCCGTAAGGATCATCGAGTCCAATTACAGAATGAGCAGACATGGATTCCTTTGTAGGTCTGGATGGTCAAATACAGACCTTTTTCTTTGCTGTGTTCCGTCTCTGTGTTATAAAGGATGATTTGTTCTCCTGTATGCCCAATGGACATGTTTTCTTGCTTACATTTTTCTTCCAGGCGTGTGATCTTCTTTGAGTTAAATGAGCATATCCAAGTTCACAGCTGGATGACTGACCAGATCAAAAAATTGATGGGCCAGGTCTTTGCCTGATGAAGATTAGCTGTGCATCTCCATTTTTTTTAAAATTTGACCAAAGTTAAAACAGTTGTATAGAAATAAATGCAGGAGATGCAGAACTGTTTTAAGATGCAGTACATACATGACAGACTCTTTTTACTGTATTATTTGCAATGCACTGCTCTTTGATTATGAACAACCCAAAGGGTGTGGAAAGAATTCCTAGTAGATATTTCAGTAAGATCGTTATTGCTCTAAGGAGAACAAAGAACATTTTTCAAGCAAATATCAACAAAATATCTAACAAATATCAGCAAAGCTTTCATTAGATGAATGCAATATTTCAGTTTCGTGTATTTTTTCACATTTCATATCAGATAGCAAAATAAGCTCTACATATTAAAAGAGTATCAGCTGGTTTGTATTAGAAAAAAAGTAAAATTGTGATTTGTTAATTTTAAAAATGTTGTTAAAATGAGCCTTATAAAAATCATGACAAAACATATGAATGATCTCTTGGAGGCAGAAAAGATGTGAAATGCTCCTTAAAAGTTTGTACATTTTAAACCTGCTCTCGTGGTGGTCCATGAAACCACAGGTACCATTTCCTAAACACCTGGTGGGCTGAGGCAGGGAACTGGGAGGGTTTCACTTACCACTTAGGGTCACGGGCAAGAGACCGACATGACTCGTGGAGAACAGTAGAACAGCTGAATTTGTTAACTATTTACAACAAGAAGCAGGGTATTGAAAGAGAGAAACTGCATCTTACACTAA
>VZTO01007854.1:1352-20413 GCA_013400615.1 Syrrhaptes paradoxus | reverse complement strand
TCCCCTCTGCTTAGCCCACTACAGCATTCTAATGTGTAGGGCCACAGGAACCAGAAAATAAATCTTGTTCATCACTTCTTCAAATTCTCAAAGTTATATCAAAGCTTTCTTCAGGTATACTCTAATCCATACTTGCTGTAGGTAGCATTGCTGGTCAGCCATTCAGATCCTGGAGAATTCTGAGTTTATGTTCTCAGGACTGAACTTCATCCTTATTGATAACTATACCCAGAGCCCCGTAACATCTAGAAAACTAACCAGAACCAGTTTGTTCCTCCAGTTCCATGTCTTTCACAGCCCTTTGTTCTTTTCAAGAGCTATCAATAGCACCATGGTCATTCATCCCTCCAGGTCCTGATCTTAGGCATTTACTTAAACTAGCTGTTCACATCTTCCTTCAAACTAAGCAGATGTAATTTTCCCTGCCACTTGTATGCTCCTGTATTAGATCTTTAGGCACTGAAGGATGCAGAAATTAACCTAGATCTTCGGTCTTCCCTGTCTCAGGCATAAAACTATTTCTGTTCAGGCCTTGGCCTCACCAATAGGCTGAATTCCCTTCCCTATCTCATTTAATGCCATTTTCTCATATTCTCATGTACATAAGTGTGTTCAGAATCCAAATATAAAAATAGATCTTCAGTCCAGCTTTAACTGTAACCCCAAATTTAGACAAATATCTCAAAAAGATAAGGAGCTAGCTGGAGTTGCTGTCAGCTTCCACTGTTGTACCAACACTACAGACCTTGCAAATGCAAATAAACTTTTCAGATTCTTCTGTCTAGGACTTTGAAATGTGTGATAGTAAAGCTTTTTCATGTCCAATGAGAAATTTATTTTAAATGTGTTTTAGGTCATTATTATTGGTGCTAGCACAAATCTGTTCTAGTGCCAAACCTGGGAGTAATGTCAGGAGTTTGCCAGGAGTACTACAGGGCGTGCAGGGCTGGAATAAGCCTTATTTCTGTTCTCAGCCACAGGACTTGCTTGATATGTGACCTGTGGTAAATTTGCTGCTGAAGTGCCTCATGAAGTTCCCTCCCATTTGGTGTCTATTTAAAAAAAAGCTGTATTAAGCAGGGTTTTTCTTATAGATACATCTTTATTTTTTATATATATATATATATCTTCACAAAATATATAAATATATTTTTCGTAATAATATGATTGTTTTAAAATATTCCATGGTCTGAAAGAACTTTGTCAAAACTTCTCACATGCATTAGGCAATAGACATTGCATACCCAATTCACCGTATAAACGAGGGTGCTGCCCACCTTCAGAATAAAAATTCAGCACTCAGTTGCCAAACTTAATTAAAATTGTGTTATATTTTCTGTATTTTTTTTTTGTCTTTTCACAGAAGCTTCCCTGTGTTTTCTATTCATGAGTGAGTTCTTAAATGACATGACATGCCCAGGAGACTTTCTAATCCAAAACATATGCTTACTAAAAATACTCACATTCTTTTGCTTTCTCACAAAAAAATGTTACACAAATCTCAGAATTTGTGGACTAAATCAAAGTGTGAGGGTTTATTTTTTTTTTTCTATAAGAACTCTGTCAAAATTGTTACTGGATAAAATGTCAACATAAGTGCTAACTTGCACTTCACTATGGTAAAGTATATACAAATATATATATTATGCGCTATGATAAAATACCAAGTTTTAAAACACATCCTTCATTTTTCTACATTGTGTAAAAAAAAATTCAGGATTTATTATCTGACTGTTGAAAAAAATGATTTTTTAATAATTGAGAGCTAGAGCTTTGGATTCTGAGATGCTAATTTATGTTACTAATATGTTACATTTAAAATGACGGCTTTCTGGTGGGTTGAGCTAACTACAAGGTTACTTGTAGACCCTATGAAAAATTACAATGCTTTATTAGTATTTAATTTGTTTCACCTTTTTTGATCTACAATTACTTCAGTTATAGTACTTTTCTACCTCCCTTCCCTAAAAATAATCCAAAACAACAGAACATAGTTGTAAGAATGGTCTATTTCATATATAAACTCAGTCCTAGAAGTGGATGAACTGTACTAGCAGGTGCTGAAAAGAAAGTAATCCCAAAACTGATATTCTACCCGCGATTTCAGTGTGAATAAATAAGTAAAACAAGGCTATTACAAATATCCATTGATTCTGTACTTAGTAATAGTTGGATGTATTATTACATGCTTTGCTCACAACTGAATACATTTAGGAAAAATACAAATAATGATTTAATAAACATAAAGAAGTTAAACTGAGATAACACAGGAAATCTTGATGTAGATATTTTCAAATTTTTGATTATATTACTTTGAAACCAAAATATGCTTATTTTTCTGTAGTTCTTTTTAGGTACGTGAAAGTGAATTTTTCATTTGTTCCATGTTTTTGTACAACAGGAGGATTCATCTTGGGGAGACCTGAGTGCAGTTATTACATTTACCTGAGACTCCGTAAGATACCTTGGGTGCTTTGTTATGTCTCTCTGGCTCTGAGGATGATGAATTTCAGTTACAGTTGTGGTCCTTTTAACTGTCAGACTTACCTACAGTCTCTGGTCTTGAGAGTGTTTAATAAAACATATAGATATGTTAAACTTCGTAAAAATACATTTTTCCTATCAAAGCTTATTAAAAAAGGTTTTTCAATCTTCTAAAGCCCCTTAGATTTGAGTTCTTTAAAATTAAAAGCATAGAATTGCATCTTTTTACCATTTACCCCGTTTACACTTATTTCAATAAATACTTGTGCTTTTTCAGTTGTATTCAAACAAAATCAAGTTACTAACACTATTATAGGCTAAATGTGCAAAGCCCTCTACTAAGAACAGTAAAAACTATCATAATTAGTCCTCACTTTTAAAATACCTGTATTAACTTTACCAACTGCCCTACCTCTATGTAACCAATTTTGCTCCCTACGTTGACCTTAACAACACAGAAATAAGCATGTCAGAGACAATGTAGGGCAATAGAGATGTTCAAAACCACATTTTCCTTCTCACAGATTTTATAATAGCTGCTTTGAACTGGTTTCTTCTGTGTTATTTGTTTTGGCTCGAACAAATACTATTGAGAGACAAGATCTGAGTTTAAGTTTCAGGGGTCTACGAGTTAGCTGCAACATATAACTTTATTGCACCTAACCTAAGCTTGACTGTAAAAATATGCTTTTCTTTATCTAAATGTAAACAATCAACCAAAAGTTATGTTTTCAAGCCCATGTATCTGTTCAAGTTACTTTGTCAATATCACAAAGAAAATCTAACTGATATATTTGCTTCCCTCAATATTTTATGTCTTCTGAAATTTTTTTTTGCAGGTTTGTTTCCTTCATTCCAGTATAAATTCTCACTGAAGTTCCGTCATAAAAAAAGAGAGAGAATCCTGGCAAAGTATCTGCATCCCTTATATGTCCATGTTTAAAGAAGTCTGACTAGACAGGACTTACACCCTACAGACATTCTCTTCCTAATAGAAGACATCTGTTGAATGTGTTGCAGGAGTAGGACTCCATAAGGCTAACAGGAGTTTTTCTTTATTAATATGAAAAATTATGGCAGAAGGCCCTTAGCAATTCAAAACATAAGAATATATTTGGACTGTTTTCTCCAAGTCCCTCGCAGTATGTGATCTAATTTACTTCAAGAAAAGTTTTGGTTTTATTTCCTTGAGTTTTAGCTGCCTTTTATTTAAATAAACTGTTTGATTTGCCTTTATACTTCTGAAGTGGAGAAAAGAGACAAAATGCATATGTGAAAACCATACTTCAACACCTCAAGATTTCTCTGTCTGCAATTTGGTTACCTGTGCTCCCAAAATATTCCCATCACCTCTGCTATTCTGGGTTACATGGTAGAAAGAGTAGGCTAACTCTATATTGCCACATGGGTAATCTCTCGTAAAACTCTTTTCCCCCTCTTACGTATTTGGCTTTATTTTGGGTCATGCAGGGTGAAAAATCATTTCTGCAGTTTTATTTAACTACATTCAGAATGAAACAGGGATTCATTAAACCAGAGCCATCAAAGAAGGTAACAGGGGAGTCCTGCACTGTAACCCGTAACTCAGGGACCAAGGGAAAGTGATGAGAACCCTCTAATACTGCTTTTCCTTTGCCATCTCTTGTACTCTAGTTGCACAGCACAGAAGAAGGATGTCTACTGCAATCTTTGTGAGCTGGAGAAGCTACCAAGTTCTGGAAAATTGCTCTTTAGAAAGCAATTTAATAATAAAAAGGGTGATAAGTCTGTTATTAAGGGCTCAGAGATATAGTTAAACCATAATAACTTTTAAAATAACCTATTCTGTTATATATAACAAGGACAAACACAGACTGGGCAGAGAATGGATTGTGAGCAGCCCTGAAGAGAAGGACTTGGGGGTGTTGATTGATGAGAAGCTCAACATGTACACTTGCAGCCCAGAAAGCCAACCATGTCCTGGGCTGCATCAAAAGAAGTGTGACCAGCAGGTCAAAGGAAATGGTTCTGCCCTCTACTCCGCTCTTGTAAGACCCCACCTAGAGCACTGCATCCAGCTCTGGAGTCCTCAGCACAGGAAAAACATGGACCTGTTGGAGCTGGTCCAGAGGAGAGTCACAAAGATGGTCAGAGGGCTGGAGCACTTCCCATATCAGGGCAGGCTGAGAGAGTTGGGGTTGTTCAGCCTGGAGAAGAGAAGGCTCCGAGGAGACTTAATAGCAGCCTTCCAGTACCTGAAGGGGCTACAGGAGAGATGGGGAGGCACTCTTCATCGGGGAGTGTAGTGAGAGGACAAGGGGTAATGGGTATAAGCTAAAAGAGGGTAGATTTAGACTATACATTAGGAAGAAATTTTTCACTGTGGGGGTGGTGAGGCACTGGAACAGGTTGTCCAGAGAAGCTGTGGATGCCCCATCCCTGGAGGGGTTCAAGGCCAGGCTGGATGAGGCTTTGAGCAACCTGGGCTAGTGGAGGGTGTCCCTGCCCATGGCAGGGGGGTTGGAACTCAATGATCTTTAAGGTGCCTTCCAACCCAAACCATTCTATGATTCTATGATCTAATGAGAAGTAATTTGACCAAACTTGTGAAAGAAGTTTGTCAAATTATTTTACTAAGAATAGATACTTACCTGACTCAAAATATTAAAATGTTGTTTAACAAGGCAACTTAAACATGTGCTGAAGTACTCAGACTTGAGTCAATCTCTGTCAAAAAGGGATTTTGAGATAGGGTTTAGAGACCTTACTGATTTCAGAAAATTCAGCATGGGTGGAGAACAGAGAGAGCTGTATTACAGCCTTATACAGGGAGTTTTCATGTTGTAGTTCCATTGGGACTATTACAATTAATGTCACTGTCTTGCAATTAGTGGAAAGTGACTGGTATAAACTATATGTTGACTAGGTAGGCCTGGATTTGGCTCCAATATAGATGAAAACAATGACCGCATACCTTGTTGGAAGAGGTTTCACTGTACTGGTCTGCAACTGCCTACTCATAAAAATATTTGAATTTATTTTCACAGTTTAACATCATTATATAATTCGTTGAGCCTTTATTGAATATTAAGTTAATTTTAGCTTATTTTATATGGCACATGAAGATACATGACTATTGCCATATCTCCTTCTAGAATATAATATATTTAGTCAGTTTTTTCTTTTTTTTTATTGTTAAATGAGATATTGAGAGTAGTCAATTAAAAACCTCAGTTGTCAAAGGTAACAATAACTTCGGTTATGAAATACATAGAAGTTTTTATAGAGAACTTAAATGGCTGCATTTAGAAAGACAAAGGGCACCTTTTTAAATTTCTGCCTTGTTTTAACTTTCTAGAGTTTTCCTTCAGCCTATGTTTTGGAAACCGAGTGCAAGAATGAGGTACTGGGATTCATACCTTTGTGTGCAATGTTGCATTAAAGTGTGGAAACTAAGGCTGTCAGTGTGCAAAAACAGAATGTCAGTCTATGAGCTATCTGAAAAAAGAATGAACCTCATTATAAAAGTGCTGCCTCAAAATCTAGACTTAATCTCTGAAAACCTGTTTTTTTATAGATGTGGTGTCTGTCTTTAAAATGGAACTTTGTGTATCTTTAGATATATGTGACTGTGTAAATAAGATGAGGTTGTTTAGCTTAAGGATTCTAGTTTAAATCTGAAGAAAGGTTCTTGTGACTTTTTAAAATTATATTGGTTATAGGCCTTTTAATTTTGAAAGGATGCTCTCTCTAAGGGCATGTGTTCTTCTCTAGTCTCTCTTTTTTCTACCTGACTTAACAGCACTTGTACAGCTCATCCGCAGCAGTAGTCACAGAGAAGTAATTCAGAAAATCAGAGAACAAAATAAGCTAGATCACAGTGTCAGAAGTTGCAACTGTTCAGTTTAGCACCACTTCGGCATTGAGATATCTTCAAAGCAACAGCATCATGGATGAGACAAAGTTATAAAGTACATCTGAATCACCAGAATGAATGTTTTTGTTTAGTGGGTGGTGTAGAGGCCAAGATATAATGGTCTTGAAAAGAAGATGTGCTGAACTTATGTAAGTAGAGACAAATAATGAGATTTCATCAGAATTAATGTTCATTAGTTTACCGTTCTCAAGACTGCTGCTTGAATACTGTCTTCTGAATAAAAGATTTCAATACTTTCCCTGGGTTAACACTTTATTAAAATCACACACATTTGCCATTTATCAATTTGTTACAGTTTCCTTGTTAACTTAGGCAAGATTCATTAAGCCTTAATTGACATGATTTGCCCATAGCAAATCTGAATTGTATCAGTCTTTTTTTTTTTTTTTATTAGTGTGATACATAAAACCTTGTAACAACTGGAGGCAGAAGCATAAATCCTTGCAGCAGATTAGAGGAAAGTACCTTGTTCTGCATGTGTCCTTTACTAACGATATATTGAAATCTCTCATGTATAGCTTCTACCATAAGTTAGGAATATGCTAGGGTTATAGAACTCATAGATTTTATGAAAACTGAAGCTTTCTTATGAAAGTTACCAGCTGTGCAATCAGTTGTTTACCCACAGGAGGCATCTGCTCTTCCTTGAGCTCACCAGCAGGGTTACAGGGAAAGAACCCTAGGCTCCCATGCCCGTGATCATTGCCTCAAGAGCCATGTAGCTTGATACACTCCAGGTCTTCCCTGGCAGTGTCCTTACCGACCACCATGGACACATCATTGGAGCAATCAGAGGTAATAGTCTGAGCACTGGACAAGACATAACAGTCTTTCAACAACATCCTGGAACCTAGGCCCCATCAAACAAGCAGCAGTGCAGTTAAAACAAACAAACAAAACCATCTCAGTGTTTATCGCAGAGCCCCACTTCTCTGGACACCAGTGAGCTGTAGGCACACTGTATCCATAGTGACAGAAAATCGTTAAGGTGTTTAAAAGTAAGTAACCCTTGAAAGTATACTTAAAAGAAGCTCTGCTAGCCAAGGAGGTGGCTTTTGTCAGTCTGAAGAGGGTGTCTGTGTTACCAGCTGCTGGTTGTAGGCAGAGTTTTCCAGAGATACTGTAGTGGTGGAAGTGCCCAGGTGCGGGCAGCGGGGCTGCAGGAGGTTCTCTGTGAAGAGAGGACACAGCCGGTTCCAGCCGGCTCCAGCCCACCCACTGCAGGCCCCACAGCCAAGGTGGTGACACGTTTATGAAAGATCGAAGCACTGCACAGACAGTGAAGGAGGGGAAAAAAGAGAGTGAGAAACAGTCCTGCAGACACCAAGGTCAGTGAAGAAGGAGGGGCAGGAGGTGCTCCAGGCGCTGGAGCAGAGATTTCCCTGCAGCCCCTGGAGGAGACCGTGGTGACGCAGGGCGTTCCCTTGCAACCCATGGAGAGGACCACGCTGCCCTTGGAGGACACTGCACCAGAGTGGGTGGATGTGCCCTGAGGGAAGATGTAGGTCATGGAGATACCACACTGGAGCAGGCTCCTGGAGAAACTGCAGGCTGTGGAGCACCCGTGCTGGAACAGGTTTACCCTGAAAGAGTAGGACGGGAAAAAGTCTGAGAGGGAAGGAGCAATAGAAAGGAGCTGTTATGGACTGACTGCAATTCCTATTCCCTCTCCCCCTATGCCACTTGCAGTTGAAGAAAGGAGGTAGAGAGGAGTGGGGAACTGAGTGAAATTGAGCCTGGGAAAAGGGGGATGGTGGAGGGAAGGTGCTTTAGGTTTTGTCTTTGTTTCTTACCATCCTACTACATTTTTAATTGGTCATAAATTAAAATAATTTTTCCCAAGCTGAGTCTGTTTTGATGGTCATGGTAACTGGTAAGTGATCTCCCTGTCTTTATTTTGACCCATGAACTTTCCATCTTATTTCCTCCCCCCATCCTGTTGAGGAGGAGGAGTGAGAGAGAAGGTGGGTGGAGGTCTGCCTGTTGGCCAAAGTGAAACCCCCTGCACTCCTTTGTCTTCCTGCAAGATACAGATGGCAACAAAATTGTCCACATAGCAGTCACATCAGGAAGGATCTTGTAGGCCAAATTACTTATTTGTTATATTTGACTTCCTATAAAATTCCCAAATAACTATATGTGCAACAAGAGCAGAAAAGCATATTTATGTTACAGTTGCATTGATTGGACATACGTTGCTGTATCCAATTTCTAAGACAAAAGTCCTTCCTAAAGCAAGAATTCCTGTCTTGAATTATGACAAGGTTTTGTGTCAAGTTTTGCTGTCTGTCATAGTTAGATGGATAGAAAGTTTGTGGCATAGAGAAGAAACAGTGCTATGACATGACTCATTGCTCAAAGTAGAGTTTTGGTTACTTATCTCCCAAATTCATGGCTAAAGAAAGTGTATACTAACTTAGCTATCATTCATGGACAGATGACCAACAGGTTGCAGCATCTGGGTGTTAAAGTAGATCTTTAGATGTAGATGTCCAGTGTACAATTTTGCTCCCGCTGTTCTGAATGGAATACCTAAACAAATGACCACTGGAAACTCTGATTAGGTGTGTAAAGAGAGCATTTAAAACAGATGTTTGATTAGGTGTCAATAATGTAAAGGACAATTTATTTTGAGACTTATAGGGAAATTTTCAAGGTCACTAGAAGAGCAAGTGAAAATTATTTGTCACTAAAACTGGTTTCATTTGGAATGATGGCAAAAACCTTGATGATAAGTCACAAAATGAGAACAAATCACTAAACAAAGAGATAAAAGACTGAATGAAATGTCTGAGATCATTATCAAGCAATTATGTTTGTATTTATGTTTATAAATACGTTAAGGTGGGCAATACATTATTTCAGGGAAAAACATTTTATGTTTCTTGTTAAATGTCTTTGAAAAATGGGTATTTCAGTGCTGATACTAACCAATGACTTGTGAAAATACTTATGAGCTTGCAATGTGAGAAGTGGCCTAAAAAATGCAATTTATTTTGCTATGCAAAATATTAGAAGGCACAGGAGGAAAAAAGTAGAAACATGACTATTTTATAAACAAGGAAACACACATGCAATTGTACAACCTAATGCAGCAGATACAATGTGATTCTGGCTGCACTGAAGTAAATGATAGTTCTCCCTTTAGTAGGAATTTAATTTCTTCATAGTTGTCAAGGAATCAAGAGACTAGTTGGAACTAAAACAACGCCCTTAAATTCCTCATGAAGCTTTATGGATTTTCAAGAGGGTATGTTAGACTCCATATGCTTAAATTTCTAAATTAATTTTCATGTGTGAAATCTATCATATTGCAATTAAACCCAAAGTATGACATTTAATCAGTTAATTAATATTATAACAAAAAAGGATGACAGAATTAATCCGGTCTGGTATTAGGTGTTACAATATCAGAATTTCATCCAGTCACTCTTGTGTTAAATTAAGATTTCTTATCATATTTTGCTCAAAAATGCAATGTATAATTTCACTTTCTTAAAATTTTGAGAGAGATTTTTCCAACTGCTTATTGCTTGTATAATATACAATGTATTGGAAAAAAAATATGTTTGATAGTGTACAAATAAAGAAACATGAAAGATTTTGGTACCAACCATACTTCATGTTATAACAGTCTGAAGGTTTCTGTATTTTCTCGAGTGTCCGCTCTTTTTTTTTGTTAGGAAGTGGTTTGAAGGTTCACAAATTTAATAAGTGTCAGGATATTTTTCAATTTTTGCACACAAACTTTTAACATGAGAACAATGAGAAAATTCTTCCATCCAGGCTTTCCTTCTGGGGGAGGGGGAACATGGCAATTTGTAATTTTTCCAAAGTTCCAAGACATATGATCTTGATAAATGCCAACATAATGGACAAAACCTTACCAAATCTAGACTATTTACCTTAAAACTAATGTTACTTCTATTTAAGTTTTATTATTTTCAGTAGGCTGTTTTTTGTTATCTTTTCATAGTATTTTTTTCTTTTGCAAAGGTGTAACATGGACTATGTATGTCTCTGTGAGACACCTCCATCTAATGCACAACTGACCTGTCTTTATGTATCTTCCTTCTATGTTCCTTATTTTCTGTCTCACTACCCACCTGACAATCACAACCTTTAAAATGAGCTGTTTGCCTAGTAGCAGGCAGTTTTTCGTTCACACTGAAAACCAAGACATCTAACTTACCTAAGCCACTACCTCTGATAGAGGCCAAGAGTTGGTGCTTAGGAAATAGTACCCCTAAGGATGTTCTCCCACAAATGTTTTTCATAAAAACTTCATGAGGCTCAGATGTATCATCGTTATTTTTAACACTGCTAGATGAACATTTCTTCCAAAGACGTGCTTAATTACTTTTTCATATCTTTATTATCCAGAATTTGCTGTGGCAATGAGTTAGCATTGTGAGAACATAATTTTCTTTTAAACTTTAAAGTGGTTAGCTGTGATTTATATTGAAGCTAATTTTAAGTATCCACTGGTGGTTTTCCACTTAAGGAGTGGCACTGAAATGTTTAAAAGCCTATAGGCATGGTCCTGACAGACAGGAAAGATGCTTCAGCAAATGTATATCAACCTCAGTCATTACCTCCCTTCTAATTCCTCTTATGGATTTATCCTTTAGAGGAATTATTAGGGAGCCAATAGAAACTCAACCATCTAAATCCCTCTGGGTTTTTAAAGAGTATAATGAGCATTTTCATAGATGGATGTAAGAGCATGTCCCATTTTGAGACACTGTGTGGTATCTCTTTACCTTCCTCTGTCATGGCCCTTCACTCTTGTCAGAAACGGATGGATGTTAAGAGTATGTCTTTCTAGCTTCCAAAAGCATTCTTCAAATAATCTCATTATCATTTGTACAGTGTCTGATCAGGACTACTAGAGAAACTTGAAGTACTAATCCAAAACCCACTGAAGTTAATTAAAAGGTTTCCATTGACTGCACTGGGTGCCACATGATTCTCAGGCTCCAGAAGGGCAAGGACCTGACAGCTTTCTTAAGAACCTTTTATATGTTTATCATAGGCTAGAGGCTTTTGTTACAAGGCTAGAATATCTGATATCTGCTCTTGGATGCTACCCTTGAGGATACTGCATGAGTTCAAATAGTAACATACTGTAAAGGCTGCTTAGCTAATGATAATACTGAAAATATAAAGCTGTGCAGAGACATCGGTGCAAAACATAGTGTACTGCTTATCTAAAGTATTGTTTTATTGCCGAAGCTAGACTGTTAAACGCATAATATCTTTCCAATTTGTTTGATTACATTATCTGTCAGCTAGAATATTATAAACACAGAATCAGTGATCACAGTCACAACACAGCTGATATTGTACTATATACCTGTAAATTATATAGCTGATGCCAGAGCTGTAAATTTACCTTGATGTTTACCTGGAAGGAGAAGAAACAGCTCACCTTGAAATTCATAATAGCTCTAAATGAGGAAGTAGTAAAGAGATAAAAGGTATAGGGAAGAACAGTTTCACAGTAATTTTCTTACTTGTCCTATCCTGACTCAACTGAACCATCTGCTAGGGTTGGCTATCTTTAGCTCCACAGTAGGAAAAATACAAATTTAGCATGTAACCCCAGCCCAAAGTCTAACACAGAATGCACAATGCTAGTGTTTATCATTCAGGAAGGTGGTAGGTGAGGAGGGGAGAAGATCCATCCATGTGTTACATAGGAGTCTGGCAGAAGAGTGCCCAGGCTAGGGCTTACAACTAGGTTTAGAGGTATATGCACACCTTTAGAATATGAATAACTGATTCTCTGTCCTTCCCAGCATTTTGAACATCCTGCTTCAATTTTCTGGTAGAATATCCTCACTGCCAGGCCATAAGTAAGAGTGAGAAGACGTGAGACTAGAACCATTCTTCCTGAAGAAGTTGTGCCACTGGATGGATGAAAAAAGCAACAACTTACAGTGTGAGAGATAGTAAGGATATGTGAGCATTTCTCTACTGCCCAGTGATAAGGTTTCTCTGCTTGGAAGAGGGAGTCTTGGTAACTTCCTGTTTTGCCTATTAGGATATTGGTTTGAAAACTTAAACATAAAATTTGCTTTTTACCTTTGTTGATAAATGGATCAAAAGACAATCCAAAGCTTTTTAAAACTGCAGATGGAGAGAAACCTCCTCAGGGAAAAAGTGTTCTGCCAGCATCTGCTGGCAAGTAAAGGTATCTGCCAGAGTAGGATAATCCTCATTTGCAATCAACTTATATAAGGATTTGAGGCATTGTTAGTGTTCCAGTATGTTTCGATACTCAAGTTTTTATTCAGACTTGAAAACCTGTGGTGAGACATCTCAGTTCACTGTACGTGGGTGATCATGTAACCATGCTGCAGCCTACAACAGGATCAAGTTTAAAAAGAGTAAAATTGAGAAAATGCGAAGAAGACACCAATTTCTTTTTCCTGTCATGTGAAGAATTTAGTCAGGATCTGTTCTTTACTGAGTAACCAGGCAGTGTTGCTTACTTTCTCAAGTTTTCTCTATGTTTGAGACATATTATTAATATATTTTTGGGAGAGAAATCTCTAGAAACTCTACTCCCAAATAGTCAAAGGACATGGACATACTGGAGCAAGTCCAATGAAGGGCTACAAAGATGATGAAGGGCTTGATGATTAAGGACTTGGAGCATCTGTCATGTAGAGAAGAGAGTCTGAGAGAGCTGGGACTCCTCAGCATGGAGAAAAGAAGGCTTAGGGGGATCTTATCAATGTATATAAATACCTGGGAGGGAATGGAGAAGAGGGATGTAGACTGTTCTCATTGGTGCTCACCAACACAATAAGAGGTAATGGATGCAAACTGAAACACAGAAAAAGCTGCTTAAACATGACAAGAAAAACCTTTTTCTAGTGAGAGTGGTCAAACACTGGAACAGGTTGCCCAAAGAGGTGATGGAGGCTTCATCGCTGGAGACACTCAAAGCCAAACCGGACATAGTCCTGAGTCACCTGCACTAGCTGGCCTTTGAGCTGGGTGTTGGACTAGACAGTCTCCACAGGTCCCTTCCCATGTCATCCATTCTGTGATTTGGTGATTTTAGTTCCAACCTGAGTATTTTTATCCTTTTTGGCACATGCTTAAAAAACAAAATTACAATGTTAAAAGTAAATGTTATGCCCTGTTGATTGACAAAACATCATTATTCTTGAGACAATGATTCTCTATCCTCTCCTCAATCTACCAAACTGATGGTTGTATGAAGAATGTTATAGTACATGTTAACATGTAAGAAGATCAGCTACTTGTCACAAATCTTTGCAGATTACTACTGAAATTTGGGAACTACAGAATTAATTATGTAATGCTGCCCATATGTTTCTATTCTCATATGGTGAAGCTGGTGCAGATGTGTTGTAGATGTATACAGTCTCTTTTGGCAGCGCACCTAATTTTATCGGAGATGTTTAGTTTGATTGAACAATAGATATTGTTTCATTCATCTATCTCAGATGACTTGTGGGCAAAACTTTGAACATATCTCTTTCAAGCAGAACTTCTATAATAAAATGATTTCTTACAATTTCTTAGTTCTGTTCGTAAGTAGGTAGCCCCTAATTTAAGATAATTAGATGCTTATTTCATGGTCTTTTGAAATCTTTTCCATTAATAGCAAGTTATCATCTCCCTAGAGAGGCAGTCACACATTCTGACTATGTTCTGGGCATTTCTGTACAGCCTAGAGGAGGGCCGTGTCTCTAATTTGGCAACAGATTCTAGCGAATGTTACTGATGCTCGCTATGGACATTCAGACGGCAAGATATATCAGCAGCAAGACCCTTGTTGACTCTTTATTAACAGATAATATTTCTTTTGAGAATGAAAGACAGTCTTGATATCCATATAAAGGAAAGAGGCACACAGTCTGGGGGACAGACTCTTAGGTGTGTCCCTGATAAGGCAGATCATTATCAGCAATGAGAAGATAGCTAAGGTTGGACTCAAAGTACACAATATCAGGATGTCTGCACCCAGGAATATTGACCCATATATGGTTGATCTTTGTAGCTCTTATGCCAGTAGGCAGCCTGGGGATGCACTAATAGGAACCAATTAGGATATTCATAGTGGTGCTCAGATAGGTTTTGAAATTTACGTGGGACAAGCTGAGAATATGAGCCTTTTTGGTGAGTCCAAGACATCTGGAAAAGTTCTGAGATTTGATATTAGGATGGTCAATCCCATCCTGTTCAGTCAGCTCTCAAATCTGTGTGCAAAGATATTTTGCGCTGACAAAAACATAATAGCATAGTTTAGCTACTTTTCTCAAGCCTCTCCTGACTGGGACCTGCCTGCCTCGGCCTCACCTGTCCAGTCCCTGTTCTAGGTTGTGCTCCCTTTCTGTATCTGTACCACTCCTCTGACCACCCTGTACTGTTATTGCTGTGTTCTAACCTCTGTCTGAAATTCTGTTTGCTACTGACACATCTCATGAGTTCCTCTAGCTTCTACCTGTCCACTAGCATGATATCCAAATCTGGAGTTCCCAAAAAAACCCTGGTCATGCTCGGTCTTTTTCCCCTTCCTTTCCTACACTCTTAGTTCATCCTCTCACAAGTCCTCCAACCAGGTGAAGCCAGTTCTGGAAGCTAAAATATTTCAATTTCATCTTTAATATCGTGAGGTAGCTGAAATAAATGGCAGACAAAATTTCAAATCAGCCCATGTGGAAGACATTTCTTGGAAAATTTAAAATATTAGCTTCTTCCTTTCTGATTTGGAGTCTTTTTCTGAGAATGCAAAACTGAATATTTGACAGAAGTTTAGCAAAACTGTTGCAATTATTACCTGCTTTCTACACTAAGCACTGGAAAAAAGGTTTTGGGGATCCGAGTGGGAAAGAAGATAGTAGTTAAAATACTGAAGAACCTAACTAAGTGAATAGGCAAGGCCAAAATATTGTAGTAGTGTGATCATTTGTAGCAGGATAAAGATACGTAGCTGAGTCTTTTCTCCCAAAGCTCCCTTATTCATTCTGAGTCTTTGTGAAGTTACAGAAGAGAAAGGTCCTAAGAGACTAATCAATCTAACTAGCAATATTGGCTTCCTGTGGCAGGTGAAATTAATGTAAACTGACCATTGTAGCATCCCTTCCTGTTCTGTACCTATTGTTAAGAAAATCTATGTAAGGGGCGGCTTCATTGCAGGTGCTTTTGACTGTCTCAAAGTACAAGTGAATACCATGCTGAATGTGAGGAGAAAAGGTCTCATGCTGCTGTAAATATGTGTGGTCTTCTATGCTAGATTTCAAGATGGATTGTGTCAGAAGAATTGTAAACACTAGTCAGACAGGAATGTCGCTTTCTCTCCATCCTGTATGATATTCATAAAAAGTGACAGTGCAGGCACTATTTTAAGGTTTAAATGATGACTGCCAGATGTTGGCCAGTCCATAACTTTAATATGATACATTTTCCTAGTTGTACGTTTTTAGTATGATAGGTTTTCAATAAGAATATAAATTCCATGCCCACACCAAGCACAGCTAAGCCTGGTCTCATTATAGTGCCGTAAATACAGAAACTCATGTAGATATGTATCTCCTAACTTCTAAATGAATTTTATCTACTGTTCGAAGCCACCCAACATAATCTTTTATATGCATCATACATGAGGAAAGAACAAGCCTGGCAGTCATGCAGTATCTCATGCATGATCAGATGTTCACTTGGGATTTCTTAGTGTATTCTTGATCTGTTTTCTAAAGNGCAATTCTGAAACTTCCTCATGATTCCTGTGGGGTGATAGAAATATCAGGCTCTCATTTCTTGTTGAATGATTTTGAGCTGTATTTACTGCAATACTGAAAGAGAACTCTCATGCAGTATTCACAAAAGACTCTGAGTAACACAGCTCTCCTGGTATCTTATTTTAACAGTATCTGTGTCTATTAAAATGGCAACTACTCTGTGTTTTTAATTTACTGTGTGTGAGACTGCTTTATCAGTCTCTCTAACAAGGCACTTACCAAAAACATCCAACAAGGAGCAAAAATTCCATGTTTCAGTCAAAAGAAACATGATCAAGTTTCAGGATAACACAATGATTTTAATTCCCATAAAAACTTAATCTAAGTAGTCCCCTCCTTTGCATATGGCTTTCATTTATTTTGGGTTCCATTGGTCCATATGTGTGCACGCGTAAAAATATATTTCTGTTAACAGTATTAAATATGAACATATAATTTAATAGCCTGCATTTGTATGGGTGTCTCAGTTAGATTTTAGTAATGCTAAACCAATTAATATTGATATTGCTTGAAGCATTTCTCCAGGAGAATCAGTGCTCTCAGCAGATCATGTTATATTGCACCCTTTGAATTATATACGGATTAAGAAGAAGACAAAGACAGGAAATAGAGATTGTGAATATCAGCATGATGGTGCTACACATGGTGTATACATATATTTGAACACTAAACTTGTTAAGGATATTGTGGACTTTCAGAATTTCTTTATGGAAAAGAGTTGTACTTATTCATATTTGGCTAGACCTCAAGTTACACTGCATTTAATTCAATCACTTTCCAACAGTAAAGGCACATCCCCATATTACCTGAAAACAAAACATGTTGACTTCAGATCTCTATGTCAGATTTTGAGAAGAGGATCAAGAGTTTATATTTTTTCCCAACTCAGCATGTCTAGGTGCATATTTCAACAGAACATTTTGGATGACTTTAATTTGTATAATTTGCTATTTTAATTTAGAAAAAAAAAAGCAGTTTATCTGTGAGTGCAAGGCCAAGTCTCAAAAAAGTCAAGGCCAATTTCCTGCAATCTGGAGAATAAAGCAGTGGGAGTTACTACGTAATAAATCCAACTGAGTATGAGAGAGCAAAACTTCTTTTTAGTTTTTGTTTCAGAGTTCTGAAGACTAATCCCCATCCTCATTTAGGAGACACTCATGTATATAACATAATGCCTCCTAGTCCTTGGGGAAGTGCCATGGACAGTGCTTCCCATTACATCAGAGACTGAGCTGTCTGTACACTGTAATCAATACAGCCAAGAGGATGATTGGGTATATCCCCCTTCTCAGCTGTGATTCATCATTATAAGTCATTTTGCTTTCAAAGACTTTTTTTTTCCCTAGTCTCACTGTCCTGAACAGCCAAAAATATACACTTTAGGAGAACAGCACTTTATCAAATTATTTCTCCATTGAGAAACCAAGACCTGTTTACCTATTTCCTTTCAAAAATGGTCTACAGAAACTTGAGAAAAATTTAATACAATCAGGATATGTCCCTATTTATTGTTTTTTCAACCACTGCTAACAGTGTTAGCAGAGAATTCACAATGCACTAGAGAAAATTGCAGAAATAATGGCCAAAGAATGAATATGAGAGGAAGACAGAGATAAAAGCTAGCAATAAAGCAGATGGGATTAATCTCACCTAATTTCAGCCATGCAAGACTTAGGCTTCTGAACCGATCTATTTGTCCAGGCTCTTTTTGTAGTCAGAAGGGACAAATAAGCACCACATGGAGGTGGTTCAACTGTTGATAATTAGTGATAGTATTCAACAATTCAGCTCCAGATTACACCTGCAGATCCTTATTTTGTGGTGGCTTAATTAAGTCTTTTAATTCTATTGATTCTGTTGAATAATAGTCCATTGATGATAATGAAAAATTAAGAAACAGCATACCTGCAGATGTCTTTGTGTAAACACCTGCATTTGGGTGTTTTAATTCTGAATTGAATTCCTTCAAGCTTGGGTAGCAGGTGAAGAGAATCACTGCAGAGACCACCACTGTCAACTGATCTGTTGTGTGCTGCCATCTACGTGCTCTTAATTCACCATAAATGTGAGATAAAATTATTATCTTGAGTTTCAGTGAAAGAAGTTTAATCTAATACACTTTAAACACATTTTAGACAAGCTGGTAATTTGGGTAATAGATTTACTCTGATCCATCAAGCCATGTTAACACAATCTGCCCTCGAGCAATAATGCTGAGTTGGTGATGTTTCTCACTCATCAGTTCCCTGATTTAAGTACCTAAACCGGAAGAGGTGCCCCCTCAGTGGGAAAAGACAGAAACTTCTCCATTTAAGCGCATTCTCCTTCATGCCGGGAGAGTTACACAAAGAAATGCAAAGCTCTTCTACTTTGCATTATACAATTACTATTTACTGAACAGGAAGAAAGGAGGAAAAGGAAAAACTGATTCATTATCCCAGTTATTAGACAATTTATCTGAACTATGAGAGAATTTATGTTAGTCTTTGCTTCACTCTTCTGGACATTTAATCCAAGAAAGACTGATTAAAAGAAACACAGGTGCCTTGAGAGTTTAATCAGCCAGATGAGGCAGAGCTTTTGAGGTTCTAGTGTTTTAATACACATGCCTAAGGTTGAACTAATATGTACTGCATAGTCTTAGAGATTTATACATCTGCAGAACACACCACAGTGGAGTATTACTGCTTGGATAAAGGACAACTGTGTTTGTGTAACACTAAGCTTGAGGAAATATGCTCTCACTCTCATCTACTCAATAGAACTGCTTTTACTGGCACTCCTTTGCGTTTCCGGGCTCAATGGCTGGTTGGACACACCAACCTGCATCTGAATACACCCTGTATGTTTATGGCCTTCATGGATCTGGTCAAATTTCT
>VZTO01007853.1:9717-35043 GCA_013400615.1 Syrrhaptes paradoxus | reverse complement strand
GAGTCCTCAGCACAGGAGAGACAACGACTTCTTAGAGTGAGTGCAGAGGAGGGCCATGAAGATGGTCAGAGGGCTGGAGCACCTCCCATAGGAGGACAGGCTGAGAGAATTGGGGTTGTTCATCCTGGAGGAGAGGATGCTCCAGGGAGGCCTTCTAGCAGCCTTCCAGTACTTAAAGGGGGCCTAGTGGAGAGATGGGGAGGCACTCTTTATGGCAGAGTATAGTGCTTGGACAAGGTGTAACTCTTTTAATCTAAAGGAGGGTAGATTTAGATTAGATATTAGGAAGAAATTTTTTACTGTGAGGGTGGTGAGACACTGGAACAGGTTGCCCAGAGAAGCTGTGGATGTTCCACCCCTGAAAGTGTTCAAGGCCAGGCTGAATGAGGCTTTGAGCAGCCTGGTCTAGTGGAAGGTGTCCCTGCCCTTGACAGAGGGGTTGACACTAAATAATCTTCAATGTCCCTTCCATCCCAAACTATTCTATAATTCTATGATACTGGGGTGCTGTGGGCAGATAACACCCCTACCCTGCGAACCGGGGGAAGGGAAAAGGCTGAGATACATGAAACAAAAAAGAAAATTAATTAAAGAAAATGATGAGACTCCAGGACCGAGGAGGAAGGGACCCCATCACCACTACCATCAAACATATCCCCACTAAGACCTGGGGACACTGACAAGTCACTGTGATATCCACTACACTCTTCCTTAGGAAGATTAATGTCAGACTAATTATCTAGGTGGATGTTAGGAGGGTGAGTGCAACACTAGAGAAAAAGGTATTAGTAAGTTTCCTACTGTAATAATATTAAAGATGTTTTCATCTGTTAAGGTTTTCTGTTTTGAACAGTATTCCTCTAATTGACCTAATGATAAATGCCTTTTTTTTGTTTAGATAAGGTATTAAGATTTTAAATGGACAACCACAGTATTTATGGTTTCAGAAGCTGATGTCACTGGGGGTGAGATCAATTAATGGAAGACAAGATGTTGTGTTCTTAAAATTTGGAGCTGGACATGAACACATCTTCCCTAACCTGTTGCTCAGCTCGGGGGGGGGGGGGGGGGGGGGTGTGAGATATGTCAGGCTTCTTCTGCCTGCACCTATTCTGCTTAAATTTCTTAAGCTTTTCTTTGAAGGAGAACTTGCACAGAGAGAATTGTGAGCGTGGACTGTTCAGACATCTTGCAGGTATAGGTATATTCCTTGTTATAGGAAAAAAAAAAAAGCAAACACATTCTGTCTCTTTATAGAAGAAAAGGTCTGTAAGGGGAAGAACATTTGTTATAAAACCAAGGATATTTGGGACAAATGTAAATGGTTCATGCTTACGAAGTCGGAATTGAGGAAGTACATCTCTAAACAGCTTGCTTGCCCATGCATTGTAAATATGTGACTTGCTTTAGAAAAATCTGCTTTAGCAACATCTGCTGGTGTTATGTACAAGTAAATCCTGCCACTGAAAACAGTGAGAAGAGGTATTTTAATTAATGTTGGTTTAGGGTGTGAGGCTGTGATAAAATGAAAAGGAATCCTTTGGCTCAAGGTCCTACCTCACTATCATTGCACTTCAGGGAGATGATTTTTGACTGGGAGATAGCTGTCTAAGAAGCTGCGTGTGCAATTAACTGTTTGTGAACCCTGAGATGCTTTCTTGCTGTGCTGTTGTGTTCCCACCCCCTTGGGTTTTGAGAGGGAAGGGCAAGGAAAGAGGAAGTAAGAGTGTATGTTAGTGCACTGAAATGTGCCAGAAAAGAAGAGAACTGGGGCTTCTGTTTTCATCTAAGAGTTTTCATTAGAGTTATAGCAGCAAGAAGAGGATAAGGTGGGAGTGAGAATCACAGCTGTTCAGTGCATTTTTCTTAAAGCATGTCTTTGAATAATTTTATAATATTTTTCTTGCACATCCAAGTTAATGTTATAAACTTTTTTTTGTCTTATAAATATCTCGTTTCTTAAGCAATGAGTTTAGTAAATATAATTTTTAAAGGAATTTATTCAAGGTAACTGGCTGAACTCTTTAAATAAATAAATATCTTAGTTATGTTAAGGTGATCCTTAGTATTTTTGAGAATAATCTGATTTAAGATAGCATTGTAATGTTTTATTTTTGAAGTATTACAAAAGACAGATTTTTTGAAAAGCCACATTTTATGCACATAAAACTTCCAATTCAAAGCCATCAAGGGAACTCATTCAGAAGGTCTAAGCTATCATATTTTTATTTCCCAAGATTATATGTTATAAAACATTGATTATAGGGATAGTGAAGTATAATATTGACCACATGTTATGTGCAGTAAAGTGGTCAGTAGACAGAGGTTGGTGATTTTTGCTTTAACTGCATTTTTCTGCCTCCTCTAATTCCATTTCAGGGAGGTAACTTTCAGAAGTGTCATGGAAAAAAGATAATAGTTTTCATTGTGAATTTTTGTCAGCTAGAATTTAGACACAACTATACAACACATTAAATGAAACCCTCTGGAAATCGTGATGTTTGATTTTTTCTTTGCACTTTTGAACTCAACAGAAAGGCAAGTTATTTACATTTGAATGATAATGGACATGGAATATTATAGTTCATGTGAAAGGTTTTGCCAAAATATTCTTTGTAATTTCAAAATGAAATTATTTTGATCTTGATAGTTATTCTAAAGGTGTACCAGGCTCTTAGCTGGTGATTCCTGACAATGGGCCACAGATTCTTATGTCACTTCTTATGTTAATCTGTGGTATCTCTTGGGTACTCTACTTTTTTCTCCAATCAATATGACAGTACTTACAAGGTCCTAACAAAATCTGTAGCATTTCACCTAGCTGGAGATTTATTAACACATAGTCAGATGACTGGTGTGCTGTGATGAATGGATACACACTTTTTAGGAAGACAAGTGAGAAAGGTGAGGATGGAAGCTGCCATGTATGTGAGAGAGCAGCAGGAGTGCATGGAGCTCTCCTAGCAGTGGAGAGCAGATGTGTTGACTGATTCTGTATGCCTCATATGCTGACTTTTTTTCTGCTGTAAGGCAGAAAACACCTCAGCTTCTGCAATAATCACTACTGGATAGCTGTAAAAATTTAGTTTGAAGTAGCATGATCTTTTACAAAATATTTTATTTCTGAAACATGTCTAATTCAAGTTTTCTTTACTGTGACCTTGATTCTTTGGTTATTCCAGCAGTATCTTGATTTGTATTGTGAGTTTATGAATGCCCACATAATTATTACTTATTTGCCTGAAAAGGTATTTCAGGTGCACCTTGCATGCAGATCTCAGCATATGTGAATTATTCCCATTTGAACAGAAACAGCATATAACTTATATTCAACAACAAAATAAACCTTAATTGGGGTTTACTTCTCCAGAAAATAAATGTTTGCCAGTCAGCAACCATGAAATAAGTAATACTGTACCTCAGTCATACTGCTCTTGATACAAACTAAGTCCAAAGACAAGCATTTTGAAGTGTAGTATACTAGGAGGTAGTTGATAGATCCCTTGATAAACAATAAGATGCATGAACCTGATCTTCATTCTGTTGTTGTTTTTCTTGACCCTAGATGTTTTTGTTAAACAGTAAAACTTGATCTGTATGACCTTCATGATGGTTGAGACTGGCTATAATATTTTTCTTTAAGTGTGTTCACTGGAAAAAAAAAGTTTGTTGGACTTAATGGCCATTCCAGATGTACACTGATTGATAGCTTGAGCACACTCCATGCTGGTGCAGATTTTCAAAATAGGTAATGCTCTACTTGCTAGTTTCTCATCTTAGATGTAAGAAAACATTAAGAAACAATTTGGTGTCTTTTTAGGTATTTGAAAAGATTTTTTTAAATTAAGTTCAAGAAAATAGTCTTGACAATCATAGAAAAGAATCTGCTCTGAGTGTCTCTAAAATGCAACATTTGATACAGTTTAGAATACGTTAAATATGCTGGACTTAAATGTTAAAATAGCATTCAAATTATTGATGTGTACATATACTCTTCCCAAGTGCAATAGACTATTTACTGTTTTTTCTGAAGAATCAAATATTGTTGTTTCTTTCTGCAACTTTTAAAATGTATTTACTTCCTCAGTTTTGTTCTCACACTTCTCATTCCAGTCTAGCTTGTCCACTGTTCTGACTAGATTTCTCTCCTGGACACTTCCATTTTCCCTGTTCACACCAAGAAAATTTCCCTGTTGATTCTGTTGATACTGACCAAGCATGTTTTTTTCTTCCTGTCCTAAAACACCTGGAAAAGACATGTGTTACTCTTAAGGTGTGAGATCTTGCATTAAGAGAGTTTAACAGCTCTAGTTATGCAGAATATAAGAATGCTCTGCTGAAGTGCATCTTACGCAGAAAATTTGCACTCTTAATGGAGTTTTTTTGGAACACTTCTCAGGAACAAAGCTCTCCTTTCTTATTTACTGTGGCCATGCAAAGGCCCTTAGATGCTATTTCAAATGTCACTTTGTTTTATGGGTTGGTAACAGCAGAACTGTTATAGAATAAAGAATTCTGTACTCCAAAGTGAGGGACTGTTCCTTTTTGTTAGGGAGAAAATGGATGAGGTGCGGTTTTTTGTTTTTTTTTTCCCCGTTACTTAACTCCACTTTCCTCCTAAATGAAGTATCGGAGATGAATATTTAAGAATTGTAGTTCAATGTAAAATGTGTATATTAAGTCCCAGTGAGGAGAGAAAAAAAGAGCAATATGTGATACTTAAAGAAATTAGAGTATTGGAATTTTTTTCTGAAATGGCTGCAAAGGGTAGAATTGATCCTCAATTTCTGAAGTGTTGTAACAAAAATGAATCCTATACCAGAAGGAGCTAGGATCTGCCTACTCCTTTTTGGGAGCAGAGGCAAGATACCATTGAGAAGCCAGTTTGTTCCTACTGGAATTGCAGCTATCGGTCTGTTGAAATAGAGATGCTGTTTGTGCTTGGGCAATACTCACCACAAGTCAGTGTGACAAAGAAACTGTATCTTTCTTCTTTATAGTGTGCTTCTTCTGGCAGAGTTTGAAGGAAGATTTATTCACTATTCTAAATAGGCAGTTATTCCCCATACCCCCTTTTCAAATGTGAAATGGTATTTTAAAAATAAGCAAATCATGGTATAACATAATTCTCCATTTCAGGTGTTGGTTGCCTTGAGATAAAAGGACCAATTACTTCTGATCTCTGTAAAAGTTTACTTTGTTATCTAATAGGAAATCCAAATGGGAAAGGATACAGGAAAGGGAGAAGGCAAAACATTTTAAATGATTGCATGAAAACCTGTCATATCACTCATAATAGCAACACATTAAACTTTGCATGAATAAACAAATTTCCTCTTGTTTACTGTCATACGCTGCTTTTTCATTCTTGAAACACTTTGCTTGTTTTATCAAAAGTGTAAAGGAATTATTTAACTAAAATGTCTTTTATTTCTCCTGCATCAGAATGCTGTTCCTCCCAGTGTTTGCATGAGTTGGATCATTTCCACAGATGAAACAGTAAATCCATCAAAACATAAAGGAAGATGATGCCACTGCAATTAAAGCTTAAAATCTGACAATGGTGTTAGAATCTCAGAGACAGGTTTTATGCAAACATAATATACAGTGAGAAAGCTTCTTTTCAAACCTTAACACTTTTATGTTTGTTGTATGCGTAAGATATTACTTGCATTACTTGCAACATACTACACGAATGCAAAGAAAAAGTAACACAAAAAAATCAGTAGCATTTTGTACATTATGTATGCTGCCATTTTTTACTGCTTCCCAACTGGAAATCTATAGTCTGTAAATGTTATCCAGACTTGACTCTCCTAAAGTGCTGGGAATTTTGTTGCTTCAGGACACACCTTGCTTCAGGATTATAAATAACAACACTGATGGTAATGTAATTTTTGATTACTAGTGAAGTTGCAACTGAAGATAATTTTCTGCTGCAATAGAAGTTGAAATTATTCTGAATTTAATTGGAGGCTGCTCATCTTGAGTCATTTAGTGTGATTTTATTGATTTGTAACATAAGGAAAACAGTCTAAAGTGTTGGCATGAAGTATAATATACGCCACTCTTTTCCAATGGTCAGTTACAGTATTGCAGCTGAAAATATTAATGTGGCTCTGCACTTAATATAAGGCAAATGCAACAGGCTGTATTCTTTTTCATCCTGAAGGGAGGAAGAAGGGCAAGTTTATGGACTAGGTAATATTGGAAAGCTGTACCCCTACTCCTGACACTTGACTTCAAAGCCTGCAGGGCTCTAAACTGAATTACAGCACTGCTTAGGGACGTCATAAATGATGGGTTTCATTTAACTGCAGTAGTATTTAACAGCAGCATTGCTGGTAAAGCAGTGGGGTTAAACATACAATGTCCAAAATCTGTAGTGATTAAAAGGGGATAGAGTATTAATTTACTTCAGGACAAATAAACAGAAGTTGTTGAACAGCAAATCCCAGCTGCAAAAGTATTCCCTCTCTACTGTTAAACAATTCTCAGTAAGTCTTTTGAAGTAAAGGCAGGGCGTATGAACCCTTTAGTCAAAAACAGTGAAATCTTTTGTCTTTTTAAACAATGAGCATAGTTGTAGTAAAATGAAGTTTTGCCTAGCCTGGAGTAAAGAGCATGCATTTGCTGACCATGTCAAATTATTTCATCAAAAAAAAAAAAAAAAGACAAGAAAGTATGAAATCTGAAACATATTGAGGTTTCCATTTAAGAATGAAGATGGTCTGTTTTTTTTTGTTTTTCTGAGAACACACATTTTTAAATACTCTTGGTTTATAATATGCCAACTAAAACATCTTTCAGGATGCACACACTTTGTTTTTTATTAAGAATGTAGCAAAACTTGTTACCCAGTTTTGGAAATTAAGCATTTGAATATTTTTTTTAAGTTGCAATTCATGCACTGAGTTTTGATATACTGTTGCTTGCTTTTAACAAAAATTGACAGAAAATTCAAAAACATATGTTTTTGAAGGAGGGGAGTAATCCAGATGAGTGTTAGTTCTCAGAGAGGCTATAGAGTCTCCTTCCTTGGAGAGACTTAAAATCTGACTTGGCATGGCCCTGAGCAACCTGCTCAGGCTGACCCTGCTCCGAGCAGGGGGTTGGAGTAGGTGACCTCTGGGGGTGGTGCCTTCCTGCCTCAGTTGTTGTGTGGTTCTGTTTCACTGGACCCCTTGGGAGGTATACGGACTGATGCATGTAATTTTTTTGTCTGCTCTATAATCTTTAACATACATACTTTAGGAAGGTCTTATAGGTGGTTAAACTTTGCATTTCATGTCCTGCCTTTGCTTCTCACTGTTTTCTTGCTGTTAAGCTGCACATTGACATCACTGACTGCAGCCAAGTTACCACTGGAGACTTGGAACTAACAAATTTTAAATTGAAGAGACTTTTATAGCCACATTACATATATTAATGCCAAAGTTAGAAGTTACAGTATATTAATGCAGTTTTGTTCAAAGTAGTGCTTTAAGTACACTATGTGTTCCAGGATTTCTAAAACAGGCTTTTCAAACTCCTATTTTGTTAAAGAGTACTGTAATCCAAAAAATATTTTTTTAATTGATTGACTGGTGAGTATTTTCTCCTTTTTCTATAAAAATTGGCATTTCTTAGCTTTAGTGGCTTTATTCTGGACTTTACTTCAATCCCTGAGGCATCTGTGTCATGTAGGTCCTATTTCTGGAGAAATCCTACCTGCTGCATGGGTACAGTTTATTGAGTTTAAGTCTTGACAGCTCTGGTTCTGTCTTTTGAGCAAGAAGGGGTGAAATCTTTTCTTGTAGGTCTTGGCTTAATGCATCTAATAATTTAGTGTCAGTTAAGTTATTAAATGGATGTAACTTGAAACATAAAACTTGTAAATGAAAAGTAGTATGTAAATAAATCTTAGTATTAAGAGCTGACTTCATGAAAATAACTGATATTTTCAAGCATCATAAAATAATAGTGTGGTAGAGCTTTATAACCTACATTTTTCTTTAACTGCTTGTTCTTCTGCTTCTCCACTAGCATCAGAAATGATTAAGAGTGTATAATCAAGGGTGGACTGGTATGATCATCATCTACCTTAGATCTAAGCAGTATGTTACCAGTTGTGTTTAGAGTTTTTCTTGTAGTTATTTCAGTAGATTGAAGGGCATATTAGAAAAAAAAAATCTGTAAGACATCTGGGCTAAGATGGCTTTTTATGCTATATATTTCACCTTCAGAAGTGAAAATACAGATGTAAACCCCATCTTCCTTTCTACCTGTAGTGGAGTACCATTTTTTTTCAAATCATACTGAAAAAACAGCTTTACACTCTTTTCATGGAATAGGAGAGCACATGATTTTACTTATCTCTTTTGAAATGATGGGAGTAATAATGTGAATCTAAAACTCAAATGTTGAGCAACTGTGTGACTTTTACATGCAAATAATTTCTGGGTAGATTTTCCTGTGCTGACACACACCACGGCTCTTTTCAGCACTCAGGTTCTGAGTAGTGCCTTTCTCATTTCTCCACCTTATATTATCCTGGTTTTGGCTGGAACAGAGTTAACTTTCTTCATAGTATCTAGTGAGAAGTTATGTTTTGGATTTGTGCTGAGGAGAAGGCTGATAACATACTGATATTTATAGTTGCTGCCAGGACAGTCAAAAACTTTTCAGCTTCTCTGCTGTGGAGTGTCTGCAGGTGCAGGAGAAACTGGGAGGGAGCACAGTCCCAATTACTAGCTTAGGATTCGACCTTACGTTTAGGATTGAGAACCAAACTGGCCAGTGGTATATTCCATATCATGCACGTCATGCCCAGTATATTGATAAGGCTCTGTCCTGGAAGTTCTCTCTCTTGCTCTGGGTTTCCGTCTGGGTTGCCCCTCTCTCAGGGTCATCTCAGTCTCTTGGACACTTGAGCTCTTTTTTCCAGAATTGCACTTTCAGGACACTCTCTACTCTGAGACTGTTAGCCGGAAACAGGCTGAGCCTCGATCATCAGGTGGTGAGCAGTTGCACTGTGTATCACTGATTTGTATATATTATTATTATAATTATTACTACTTTCAATATTGTTGTAGTTCAGTTATTAAATTGTTCTTATCCCAACACATGAGTCTCTTTTCCCTTTACCCCTTTAGTTCTCTCCCCAGAAGCGGGAAGGTTGAGGGTGAGAGAGCAGTTGTTGTGCTTTACTGCTAGTCAGGGATCAAAACCATAACAGTGGGATTATGCTTCTATGCGTTCTTTATCTAACAAGCTATGAGCTGCCATTGCTCAAATGCTTTGGAAAAGTCACAAAGATGAGGAGGACAAATTTGACAAATTCAGGAGTTCACCCCTCCCATCCATGCTGTAGCAAGGGCTGCTGAGAGTACAGCTGCAGAATGACAGCAAAAGTCTTGCTGCTAACCAGGGGCTCAAAACCACGACATACATATAGTATTTTGAATATAATTTTTTTGGTTAACATCAGATAAGTGTTCAGATTTTGCAGGAGAGAGGGAGATTAAATATGTTTTCCTTGATACGTGTGCTATTGTAGTGTGTTGTGACAGATTTAGTTCTCTATTGAATCAAACTCTAGAGTTATTCCAGTTAATTACTTTGTGGAAGTCACTTTTTGGAAAAACCTTTCTGAAAGGGCTCCTGAGCCATTTACAACCACCTCTTACAAAAAGTTGATGGTTATAGTATGTAAGCATGACAAAATTAAGCAAATGCACCTTCCATGTCACTTTATTTTTAATTGAAATATTTATCTTTCTTTGTGAGAATAAAGTAATTTACATACTTCACAATATACTACAACCTTTCAAGAATATTTTTCCTTATTCGGGTTTAGTATAAGTCTTGCATCAATTTTTTTACACATCTTATCTGATAACATTTCCAACTCAGTGTCTAGCTAAAAGGTAGAGTAATTTTTCATGTATATGTTCCTTACTAGTAGAGAAGAGGTGTATTAAACAGTTTTAAAATTATTTCTGTACTCTTCACATTTTACAGTGATGAGATACGGTTATACTTTGAAAAGCATTTATGATAACTTGAATACAGAAATTGGAGACAATGCATTTAGAAAG
Source organism: Syrrhaptes paradoxus (assembly GCA_013400615.1). Lineage (NCBI taxonomy): Eukaryota > Metazoa > Chordata > Aves > Pterocliformes > Pteroclidae > Syrrhaptes > Syrrhaptes paradoxus. Next base: position 24,964 of record VZTO01007853.1, on the reverse strand, counting down.
CATAATGTAGCCATTATTAACTAATTCATACTCTGTTAATCTCATGCCAAATTAAAAAAAAATCAAATATATTTACTCATTTCAATTCAAGTCATCAGCATGTTATGGTCTTAAATTAATTTCTAATAATATTATATCTGAATCACCTTTTAAGAATGCTGTACAACACTGGAAAAACTGGGCAATTATTCTTTAGTACCCAACATCCACATGTCCTGTAACTCCTAACAAATTACAGAGGAAAAAAAGTAATTAATAGTACAGTGCTTCCAGAGAATTCTATACACAGTACTAATGCAGCCTATTGAAATGTAAATCCAGAATAGCAGGTGTATACAGTTAAAATTGTTCCTGTTTGCTGTTTTCATAAAACAGTATTTAATGTCTAGGGAATAATTGGAGAAAGTAATCTTCCAGGACAGACTTAGAAACATAGTCCAACTTCTGTTTTTTTCTTTCTTTCTCTTTAGCTACCCACCCAGCTCCTTTGTGCAATATTTTGCAAAGCAAACTCTCTGCTTCTGAAAATTAATGTGTAAAGAAAAGTATGTAAAACTATATGAAGGGATGTTTTCTGTCTAAGTATGCATCTCAAAATGAAGTAAACTACTTAAGATAGAATGGAGTTTATTGAATGGTCTTGCTATATATTTCTAGCTATGGGTCTTTTCAAAGCTTGTATGTGTGGTACAGTTTTTCCTCTTTTTTTTAAGTGCATATGTCTTGTATTTGTGGAAAGGACTATCAAAAAGATATCTGTAGGTGGACAATAAAGGTTGAGATCTGATAAACTGGATTTGGAGGAGTGCATGTGTATGTAACACATACACCTTTCTCCAGGAAAAAAAGTCTGTACAGGACACCTCACTGCATAAGTCTTGATTCTTCAGTGTTTCAGAAATAATGCTTTGGGTTTGTTTTTTGTTTTGTTTTGTGGGGTTTTTTTTGTTTTGTCTTGTTTGTAAAGTAAAGAAATGCATCAGAGTCTGTGCTGCATGGCATTCTTAATAATTTATCTATCCAAGACTAACAGTCAGAATAAGGAATTAGAAGTCTTGTATATCCTTGTGTTTCATCCATAAAAGGCGCTAATAACTAGTAAAACAAATAAGTTTCAAAACAGGGGTTAGTGTTTAAATAAAATCCAGTGATTTTTTTTTTTACTTCTGAGATCTATCTTTGAAAGGTATTCATATAGATGCTTTCTTCAGGGGTTGTCCATTTAGATTCCAGAAACTCCCCAAATGTTTTCAAGCACTGTACATCCTGTTATTGTTATGCCATATGAATGTTATACCATAGATGTGACAGGCTTTTAGGCGTTTCTGTAGTTGAAATACAGGGCTGGGAAATTATTAACTGCACTTAGGTTGTCTGTCTGAAAGTGCTCTTAAACATCTCAGAGACTTTATTTCGCTTCTCCTCAGTGTGAAGAAGTTGCCTGCGGTCAAATTTTGTTTTTTCCAGTATTCTTAGTCTGAAAGATAGACTGCTGTACTGACAATAAATTGTGAATTAAAGGTAATTCAGGGTCAATACCAGTCGTTCAAATACTACCATCTCACCTCTTTTTACAGTGGTTTCAGCCAGACTCCTTCTGTTTGTTATATCTGTCAACAGCTTAGACTGGTATGTTGTTAGTGTCAGTTTGCTGCAGTTTCTCAAAGGTGAATAAGTTGTATAGGCATATTAACATAATCTTTCCAACTAAAATTTTTCTTTGCTTTTTTTTTAACCAGCAACAGCTTTGTCATTTAAACACTTACTGATGCTGCTTAATTTTAGTAAATGCAAATTCTTATTTGATTTAAAACTGTTGAATATACTCTTGAGAGCTGAGTAAGGTAAGGAAGAAATAAACTGAAATCAGATTCTGCTGGATGTATGAACCAGTGTGATGTTCAACAGAAGTCTGAGTTGTTGACATTTCTGAAATTCTGATTCTTAACACATATTATTTCACTTGCAGTTTACTTAACATTTTTGAGAATTATATACCTTGAAAAACTGGAAAGAGCTGAGAAGAATTAAAAGCCATTTTTAATGGCTCTCTTGTTTTCCAGAGCTTAAAATTTATCTAAACTGTATCACCCTCTGTACTCTCCTGACAACTATATTAAAATTATGTGGACTAACTGTAATGTAAGGGTGCAGGTTCTTGTATATACTAGAAAATTTTTTCAGTGACCTAGCTGTCCTAGAATGTTTCTGTCCCTCAGTAGTGCTGACATATAGTTGTAGACCTGTAAGTCTGCAGGATAAGATGAGACAGGGGAATACATTTTTTTCTTTTTTTTTTTTTTTTGTCTTGAACTGAAAGCAGTGCTGAGGGCACTCCTGCAGGAGCAGGGGGTTCAGGCTGTTTCTGTGGCTGAAGAAAACATATGTTGACATTGGGGGCCATCAGTGCTGTAGGCTGAAGTGATCACCTTTTGAATTCACCTCATCACAGTGTTGGTGTGGACAATATTCGAATTTCAGTGCAGTTATTTTATCTCTCATCCAAAAAGATGTTCTTTCAGCAGAACTTCTGATAAAACAGTGTGGGATCCAAAACTTCTTTTCCATCAAGGAGGAAGCAAGTCTTGAGTGTTTTAAACCTCATAGGAGAAAATCAGCCTCAAGAAACCCACAGAAATCAGCTAGCATGTGTGATCGTATAAGTTTTGGATTATTTGAACAAATTACTATAAAATTAGCCTTATTTCTACTGGTACAGAGGAATTTATAAGGATCACCTCTGCTTTAAGCATGATCTGTTGAAACCAGTCAGGGTAGTTGTAGTGATTTACAATAGTGCGTTGGAGAAAAAAAGCTGCTAACAAGTCTCAGTGGATGGAAAGTAGTAATCAAAAGCAGTGAGAGCAGACGAACGTTGCCGGTGTTCCCTCATGCTATGAGGCAAACCTTGCCTTCAGACTAAGCTGGGATGTGAATTTCTTTCCTAGTGCAGAGATTATTTTTCACCCGTTGTGTTTTCAAATGTCTGAATGGGAAGGTAAGAGACTTTCTCATGTATTCCCCACTTTTCTTTCTGCACCCCTTACAGCTAAAGAACCAACCCTGAGAAGGAGATACATAGATATATACATATCTCCTTTAGTCTTCAGCCATGAGGCTCCCACCATGTTTGCCCAATATGCTGAAAGTAAAAAGTGGTAGAAAACTCTTGTGTATCCAGGCACCCTTCTTGCAAAGTCAAGTAAACTTTTGACTTAGAAAATAAAGTCTGGATAATCAATCAGCAGATCAGTTCAGTTTATAAGTGTCTTGTTTTTTTTTTTTTTCATCTCAAATTCCCCCCTTACAGTAGAACTGCATAACTTCCACCTAACCTGTTTCTGTAGGGATCTGCGAATTCAGGATACTTGCAAACTATTTCCAACAGTTGGAATAGAGCATGCTGAAAAAAACAACCTATACAGCATGGCAATGCAACCTGAATAAGTTATTAAAATACACACATACACATATCTGCAGATATATGTATAATCTGCATGCAGATAAAAAAAATAAAAGTACAGTGCAAAAGCAGAATCATAAACCTGGTTCGCAGCAATCTCTATAATTAAATCAGTGGTTTGTAAAAGGGCTTTTTATTTTATACAGTTACATTTTATTACTTTAACTGCAAGATAAACTGTTTTTTAAATTACAATGAAAAAGCTATTTTTAAGTAGAATAATAACATCTATGAAGTTTTTAAAACCTCAGCTTCCAAATATTTATTCCTGTGGTTAATAGCATTCTGTATGTGCTGAGTTCAGCATTTAAATTGTTTAATCTAAACAAACGGAGAAGCTATAAGTATGCAATATCAACTACAGGAAATTAATTTTAAAAAAGCCCTAACTACTATGTGTTTTGCTGTAGCTAACCTATTATAATTTGTCCTTACGGAAAATATAATGAAAGGATGCAGTACAGCCTATTATACAACCTTTTCCATTTTAGACGTACTTAAAAGGAAAAAAGCACTAAATACTACCGGACAAATTGTAAGCACATCGAAACACATTGCTCTAAGCTGTAGGATTGCATTTCTACACTATTTTTTAAGATCAACATTGTTCGTTATTCTGGATTTTGTCTTTTATTGTAAAGTATAAATTGGACAGTACAGAGGTGCACCTTAGCAATACAAAGTTGGCTTATGACAAATCTGCAAAGGCTGAATATGTAAACTTTGTGTCTGTCTTTGTGTCATGTTCATAATCAAGTATGCAATTATGGTATTTAAGTCACCTAGGCCTACTTATCTGTTAGCCTCTTGGAACAAATTGTGAACAAAAAGATATGCATCTTTAAAAAGATTATTCACGTGAGCAAGGTAATATGAAACTTGAAGTGCTGGATCAATATCTTCATTATTTTATCCTGATTTTCTGCTGTTTTTCCACTTCTCAAATGTTTTTCCTAGTGGAATTCTGTCCTTCAAGGACTACTACCCCATATACCATGATTCAGTGTGGGGTGCTATCATCTGACTTTTCATTCATTAGGATGTATGTTCCAATGCTCCTTTCACCCCATCCTCTGCCCCTCATGTCTCCTTTTTTAAATATTTTTGGAAGATACCTGGACTTTTTCCATTTCTGAGGGAAAATTTTATTTTTCAAAAATATGGTCTACTGGGTGCATTTGTATTTTGTGGGAAGATTAAGTATAGAACATTGTTTTTCAGCATGTGAGACATAAAACATAAAAACCCAATTACCTGGGGAAGGGGGAAGCAAAAGTATATAATTGGTTAGCCTTGTGAACACAAACAAAAGCAAACTGAGACCATATCTATGTTCAGTGCCACCTTCCCCACCGCCTCTCCTCCCCCTCAAAAAAACAACAAACTTTTCATCAATAAATCTCTTTAATAACACAAGAAAAGATTCTTCAGCACTCAGACGTGTCACCCTCTCATGGTGCAATTATATGCTTTGTGTGAACTCCAGCAGGACAAGGTACACTGAACTGATAGTGTCCTCTGGGGTTTTTTATTTGGTTTAAGAATTTTAAAAGATAAGGTATTCTAAAGATGCTATTTATACATGCATGTGCATTTATGTATACATATTTATGTATATGTTTAAAAATATTTTCAACAAACTACTAGAAAATTTTCTGTAGGAACAAGGTAGAGAGAAGCATCGGAAAGCTTGAATCAGGCAGGGTATTTTCAAGACCTTTTTGAAGTCATACATATGTTAAGTTGTCTTATTGAATGGAGAAAATGTTTAGCCAACAACATATGAAAAAGGTATAAGACATGGGAATGATCTGGTTCTACAGAAACAAAAGGGTATAAGGACACGGTGAAATACTCTGGAGAGACACCATCATTGGTCTTTGTTCCTATGAGCATTATCAAGTGGGAGATCTCTTCTTAGCACGTGCCTTAAACGGAAAGCAAGTGGTGTCAGGAGGAAAAAGCGGGAAAAATTTTGTGTACTCAGAGCAGGGAGTCATGGCATCATTATATGGAAGTGGGGAAGGAAGAAGAAGGAAAAAATGTATTATGCAAAGATAATAAAATAAAAAGTGACATAAGGTGTGGGGTATAAAGAATTACTAAGAAGGAGAACTACATCAAAGTTTTATGAGTGCTTGTCCTACTGTGCCTCTGTTTTTTACAAGCTGTTCTCTGTTCTGTTTCCTTTACTTTTCCTTCCATGACAGCTTTGCTGTAAAAGTATTTCTGTTATTCCTCTTGCAGTTCTGCATAATTTCATGATGAACCTCAATAGCTTGTAATATTATCCTAAATTGTGACAGTATTTTTTCATATAGACTCTTACATTCACGTGCATGTACTCATGCATATGTCATGTATAAGGACTTCACGCCTCTCAGGGTGCATATAGAAGCAGAGGACTCTGTCCCTGAATAATTAGAGTGTCTCCTAATCACCAGGGTGTTCTGTGATGAGACCGTATGCATGTTTCTAGTTCAACTTTCAAAAGTTAAGTGATATAGAAAGCTAATTTAAAAATACTGTCATTTCAGTTCAGCACAATATAGTAGAAAATTAACTGAAACACTGCCTGAGCTCTCACTTTTTCTAGCACTCTTTAGGCTGTAGCTGAGACTTACAGCTTCAGGATGTGGTGAGCCTTTTTTCACGAGCAGTTTCTTGGCTTGCTCAGGGGAATGCCTCAAACTCAGTAAAGCCCTCACTTACTTGGCATTAGTGCTGTCTACCACCCCCATTAGAAAGTCACATGCAGGCATAGTTCTCATTTTCTTTGCCAGTGAAAAGAATGGTCTCCCCTCAACATCACCTTTGCTTCAAGAAGTGTGTATATGTCTTGTTACATACAATTTCTTCTGTAATATTTTCTGTTTAAACAGACCTAACTACTCGGACCTTTCATCATAAAGATCTGAACATCGAAACAATTTGTAAAGCTCAAACATTAATGGATAACACACAAATGGATGGAGAGTTGTCTTAAGTTTTCATTTGTGAAAATACTAACAGAATGTTCACCAGTCTCACTCTAGAACTTAAAATGTGAGCTGAAATCAATTTCCTGCTGAATATTGCAACATGAAGAAAAGCTTTTTGAGATAGGTGTGGGAAATTTAATGCTATGATTTTATACAGCATCAATACCAAGGTCTCTGCTGAGATGGGATGAGTTTTCTGGCAACTAGTTAGGAAAAGAAGGAAAACCTGCTTATTTTCACTGAATTTTACTTTTGCATTCCTGTGGTTGAGAAGATTCTTCCACTCCTCCTTTTGCTCTAGCACTGTGGTTGAGAAGATTCTTCCACTCCTCCCTTTGCTCTAGCACTGTGGTGTTAGATGTTAGCTTGCATAGAGATTTTGTTTTAAAATAAATTGTCATGGTGTCATTAATTGTATACTAATGACTTTTATAAATGTCTTAAAAGAGTTTTCGTATCCCAAGTCAGTTTGATTAGAAAATACTTGAGTTTATGCAGGGAGTTTCAGGAAAGCCAAACCCAATACAACATGGTCTTTTCCAAAATGGGCCTGAGTAGTTAGAGAAGTTGTTTACAGCAAATATTTTGTTGGTTTTTGACAGTAGTTAAAAAGATTTCTTTACAATATTTGATCTCTTACACAAGGAGAAGAGTCTGAGAGACTGCAGGCCCACAGTGAAATGGGGTTGCTGTTGGACATCTGGAGAAAATCTTTGAATTCCAACTGGTTCAACGACTTGTGTTTTCCACCCCTATGAAAGAAAGACTGGAAAGATACACTTTAGCTTATAATAAGAAGGAACTTGGATCTGATGAAAGCAAATGTAGCAAGGAGAGAAGGTCTTGTTCTTGAACACACTTGAGTTTAGCATCATTGGATACTTTAGTTAGAGTCAGTCGCAGCTGACTAATGTTACGATTTGTGCAGATGGACGAGCAATAGCAAACCCACTGTTGTGTGTAATTGGCACGGTAATTTAGAGATCTGTTCTTGATGGCTACCCAGAGTTTGGCAAAGGATAACTCGCAGATGTTGGCGTATGGCAAGGCAGTACAGCAACAGTGACCGCTGGTAGGTGTGTTATAGTCCTTTATTGTAATAAGTTTATTGCTGGTGTAGAGGCTAAAGCAATACGCTTGCTTTCTGCTCAAGTTCACTTCCCTTCTCCACCTCAGCTTTCCCCCGCCCCCTTCAATTATGACTATGACTGTCAAAATTTCTAGCTCATGTGGGTGAAAACTTTAACCAGGATGGTGTTATGCTTGATTCCACTCTTGTGTAAAGTGCTAGGCTGTAGCCTAAGTATTTTGAAAGAGATTTCAGTAGATTTTTGTCCAGATGCTGGCTTCCTCTGTTTTTTGCTTTATTTACATATTTTTGGTCCACTCTTTCCTCCTTTGGCTTTGCTGGCAAGGAGAGGTGAGTAATTCCTATGAAGTTGGCATGTGAAAGGCTAAAACTGAGCAATTCTCACATTAAGGACATTCAGATCTTGAATTCTAATTTCAGCCAACACAAAACATAGACATAAAGATATCAAAGATGGCATCTTTGTTTTATGAATACTTATGTCACATTATATTCTTTGCACATCATTCTCTTCTATTATAAAATATTTCAAGTGATACTCTTTAGTCTGAGAAATTTAATAATCCATATTTCATGATGAATTCCATTTAAAGCCATGGTGCAAAATCAATTCAGATTCTCATATTCTCATTGAAGAGATCCATGAAAAGCTCTCAGCACCCATGGCAATTCTTCAATTTGTGAGGCTGAGTACTATGAGAATTATCCACAGTAACCTACACCCCCACACTCTTTGGCTGTCCTTCAGTGTGCACTCAGACAGAAGTGTTTCATGGTACTCAGTGAAAAAGTAGGAAATGAAAGTGAGCAGAGAAACAGTACAGGAAAGAACAAAAAAAAAATTAAAAAAAAGAAAAAGTGGGGGATAGGGGAGAGATGAGCTATATTTTTTTAGTAATTTTATAGTATAAGAAAACAAGCCTATAGGAACTTGGTGATGGTTGTGTGTCTGCCTTCAACTGACTTCATTCTTTGATAGCCAAATTTTCCTAAGCATTTAGAATAAGGGAGGATGGGAAGCGAAATACAAAAATAATTTCTTTATTTTTCTTACTACAGTGTTCCAAACTTCAGTCTGACTTGAAATCATGTCTTTACAATGGAATTAAGTTTAAGATGAGGAGTTATAGAAACAATAAATAACTGCACCTGCGGTTATTTGAATGACGATGCTGAAAAGGATAGTCATGCTGCCCATGTAGTCAGTAGGAAGAGGAAGCCATTTCCAGGGGATAATCAGAGCAAACACTCCAGGACCATCAGGAGTACAGAAAAACAAGAATCTGTCAGTACAGGGATGAATGGCAAAGAGGGATGTGTCCTGGCCACAGGGAAAGAAGGGGAGAAGGAATGGCTCACGGGAAGATTGATGGTCTGAGAGAAGAGCCTGAAAGTCACGCTGCCCCCGTGGCAGAAGAGCGGGACAGGTGAAGCCAATGTTCAACGGGTCTTCTGATGTGTCATCTGCCACCAGACTCTTTTGGGACACTAGCAGTTTACTGCTCATCATTGTTGACAAGGCATTATGGTGATATTAGACCTTCTAAGTATGGGGATGTACTGGGTCTGGCTGAGGTGGAGTCAGTATCCCCACAGCAGCCCTCCCAGTGCTGAGTGTTACCCTGGCAGCCAGCAGGGTGTTTGTAACACAGCTTGGGAGGGGGCGGAGCTGGGACAGCTGACCTGGATTGGCTGTTCCATACCATGTGACCTCAGCTCAGCCATAACAGCCAAGGGCAGGCAGGAGGGGGGCATTTGTTACTGTGTTTGCCTCCAGGAGCAGCTGCTGCACACACTGAAGCTCTGTTTTCCTGGGAAGTGGGGGGATATGGCTTACTGAGGAGAAGTAGAGAATAACATCTTTGTTTTCATGGTCCTGGCCTTTGCTTTAATCAAACTGCTTTTGTCTTGACCCATGAGTTTTTCATCTTTTTCTCCCCCTTTATTTTGCTGAAGGGGGAGTGATAGAGGGGCCTGGTGGGCACCTGGTATCCAGCCAAGGTTAACCCACCACAGGGGAGAGGGGAATTTCAAGCAGCTGTTGGCATTTTTATGGCTGTTTTACACTTCAGGTAGGAACATTTCACTGTGTAGCTTACAGTCCTGGTCTCTTGGTGCATGCCCCGGCTGTACTGCCCACTAAAAACTTGGGCTAGCACTGTTCCTTTGTGGCCTACGGTTTGCGTTGAAAGAAGTGTAGGAGCATGGTCATGGAAGGAAGCCTGATGTGATAAAGCCCATCATGGGGTTTGGGTGACTAGGGTGTACAACACCGGTGTGCTTTGCTCACAATGCCAGTGCAACCATTGAAAGATCAGAACAGGGGCACTGAATGTATTTGGTTCTCCCCCAAATAAATCTTCACCTCTGTGATGATAGTTGTTTTACTCTGCATTAGCAAAGAAGCTTCTCATTTGAGAGAGAACAAATTCATTGCTTAGCCTGATTATCAGTTCTAGAATGCTGGTCTCTAGTTTGATCAAGGTAAATAGACAGATGTGCTGCTGTGGGATTTGACTAATGCATACGAGGTTGAAAATTTCTGTGTATCCAGGACAACTTAGAGTTATGAGCTTGGTTTGTTCTAAGAATCCAGAGCTACCCAGGAGTAAAAATTCAGTGCATAGGTGAGATGAGCTGAAACCTCCCTCCAAGGCCTAAACCCCATTCCTTCATATAAAAAAAAAACCAAAAAACAACCTTTTTTTTTTTTTCACTTCAGTTTGCTTTCTAATTGTCAGAATGAAATCTCTTCATTCTGAGACGGATGAAAAAGTCATGATGAGGCAATACAGTGAAATCTGGTCACTTTATGGCTCAAACATAACTTTATTTTTTTCTGCTTGTATTAGTGCTTTCATGGCTCATTTTGACAAGATTACTACTTTGTGCTGGAACATTTAGCGGGTATTGTCAGTACTTTTAAGATCTTAGAAGTTTTGTTTTGTGCTTCTGGCGGAGTCCTCCAGTTAGGACAAGTGATCAAACCAAATTATATTTACAAAGAGCGCATTCCAGTCCGCACAAAAAAACCCTACCCAGATCTGGCAGACACTACCCCTTGAGATTTTATGATTAGATGAGGATTTTGAGGCTTAGCAATCTATGTTAAGCATTTGGATTTGAGAAATTAGAAAATAATGCAGTCTCTGAGAACAATAAAATCTTAGAGGAATATTACAATAATTATTTGTCAATGACGTAAAAGTGGCAGTGGGAGAGTTGTCAGAGTAGTATGACATACCTCAGAAAATAAAGTCTTTGCAAACTGGCAAATAAATTATAATAAAGATAAGTAATATGTTACAGTTGTGAATTGGACTGTGTGTGGGTTGTGTGATCAGGTATATTTATTTTATAAGGCATTGGTCAGGCTGAGCTTTTCGGATGACAGAAATTTTGATAAGGTAGTTCTGAGATAGCTCAGTGTGGAAGTGAGGTAGGTTAGCGCTTGCTTTGATAAGATGCCTCACAGCTACATAGATTGCATAAATGAGAAAAAGACATGTCTGAAGAATGTTTTGGGAAAACTTTACCCAGGATGATATCCCACACTATTTGTTAGTCACCTTTTTTTATCAAGTCAAGGATATTCTGAAAAAGGGCATCACAAAGTTCTCTCTTGTGGAAATGTATGTTTGCCTCTAGTAAAGGATTAAATTTGCTTATTAATTTCTTCTTAAGCAAATCTAAAATTTTCTGGGACAGATTAAATTCTGTCAAGCAATACAAGCTTCCAAAAAGTAACATTAAGTAATTGAATCTTACCTAACTCCTAACCTAATGATCAGTGTAGGAAATATATTTTTATTGATCATAGTAATTACAGAGAATAGCCTTTTAATGTATCCTAGTCTGGTCATAGTAAAGTCGACACACATTACGATATTCTTTTTTTGTTTTGTTTTGTTTTTTTTCCCCCAGGACAGTGCACAATAATTTTCACTTTAAACTCGGTAAGTTGTTTTCTAGGCATATACCTTTAGTTTTAGATAGTATACTGTCTCCATTTCTGTGTTTCTCATTCATGTATTTTTTTATAATTTGTATCATGATTAAATATAAAAGGCAAATTGTTCATCTGCTCTACCAATAATTTCCTACCAAAGGAATAGTTTTCTGGAGGATGCCACAGCAGGAATTTCCTCTTTCTAGTTACGCAACACCAAAGGGTAAACTTCCTACTGATTAATTTATGTGCAAAAACTGCTTCAGTTTAAGTGCTAAGTGATGCTCTAGCACTTAAAAGCTAAATTAGTACTAATCATGTTTGTGTAACTGTTGACAATTGTTATGACCTCTGTCTTAATCTTTAGAAAAATGAATATGTTTAATCTTCAGTGGTACATTTTAGTTATACATAATTAACATTAAGTATGAATTACAAGCCAGTGTGGAGAAATAGCCAGAAGAACAGAGTTAATGGCACTTGCCCTCCCCAGTGGACGGAAGGAAAAAGGGTAAGGGTTAACTCAAGGTGGTGACCTGTCTACATTTTCAAAGGAATTTCTTAATTTTGTTAAAATGGAGGGGTGGAGGGGTGGAAGCTTAACTTTGTGCCTCATCCAAAGCAATCAGAGAAATCCTTAATGAAGTGGGTAACAAAATAGTTACCTTATATAAGCCTGTGTCATTTATACTGAAGCAAGGCTCAGATTTTATATATCTTTTCCAGGCAACTGTGAAGAAATTATCTAGATTCATATTGATGAGAGAGAAGAGCCATTAATAATTATAGCAAAAGATCAATAAGCAGGATGAAATTTGTCATGAGGGTGGTTACTCTTGGAATCTTTTTTTGCAACCATGAAATTAATATAAAAATTCAGTAAATCTGAAGTAAAACTTGCTTGGAGGAACAGTATAACTGTTTTCTTCCAGAAGATTATGACTACAGTTTACTGAGCACTTCTTTTCTCAAGAAAAACTTTACCATCTGTTCTAAATTATTTCCTGCCCCTGCCCCCCTCCTCACAATATTTATAATAAAAATAGACTTCTTCATACTATATACCTCAAATTCAAAGATAATATATATGTCCTGGTGTGATGGGTTTACCCTTGGATGGGAGCCAACACTGCACAATGCTGTTCGCTCACCTTCCCCCTCCCGAGAATGGGGGAGAAAATTAAAGGGGTAAAGGGAAAAAAGGACTCGTCAGTTGAAATAAGAACAATTTAATAACTAAACTAAAATAATATTGCAAATGATAGTATACACAAATATATAAATGAGTGATGCACAGTGATACTCCCCCCCATCATACCTGATGACCAAAGCTCAGCCTGTTACCGGCTAAAGGTCCCAGAGCAGGGAGAGTCCTGCACTCACAAAACAGAGATAACAGTCCGAGCACCCAGACCGAGAGCTGACTGAAGGGGAGAGAGAAAGCCTTGGGAGAGGAACCACCTGGAATGAGATGAGCTTGAGTAAAAGAGATCTGGAACCAAAAAGGGCCAAGCATATGGAGGGTTCTTACCTATATACTGGGCATGACATGTATGTTATGGAATAGATTATTGACAACTTTCAGTCTCAATCCCAAATCAAATCCTAAACTAGTAACTGGGGCTGTGCTCCCTCCCAGCTTCTACTGTTTGAAGACAGCCAGAGAAGGTGAAAGACCTTGGCAGCTGCATAAACATAACTTCTTATCAGTTTTTTTCTGAGCACAAATCCAAAACAGCCTCTTGCTAGCTATTATAAAGAAAGTTAACTCTGTCTCTGCTTAAACCAGGATAGTTGGGAATATATTACACAGAATGTAAAAAAACAGAAAGTCCGTGACTCTAACTTTCTGCCACACACATTCCAAACCCTGGCTTTTCCCCACGCTGAGGACAGGAAAATCTCAGTCTAGGAGGACCTAGTCTGTTGTCACCTTTGAAAGAAAACAAGCTTTGTGGACACTATTGCCTACAATCACCCTGAGAAATATTTCTCATTCCAGATACGGTGGAACAATAGTCCAACTTTGAGTTTTTACTAGCCATTCAACCAGGTTTCCTAATCAGTACAGATGTTTTCCTCAATAGGTGTCTGCAAGCATTTCTATCCCTATTACCCAATAATACAGACACTAGTTATTAGAGAAAAAGTCTAACTCAATACCATCAAATCTCTCAAAATCATGAAATGTATGAAAATTTAATGGCCTTAACATCACAGCCTTCATACATTTCAAAAGAGAGTTTTTCTTAAAGTATGGCTATTCTAATAATTTCTTGTGAAGTCATTGATTTTATGTGGCTTCAGGGAAGGTTCAATTTATTACTGTTAATAATGCTTCCGTGATTACATGAAAGGTTCCTTGTTGCCACCAATTAATTAACCCATCAGAAAGTATCCTTCCTTTTAGAACAGACAATGAGGTTTTTTAATAATGCTTATCTGACAACGCTGGTTATCATGTGAAACAAGCTTTGTGATATGAAAATTCTTGAAAACATCTTTTGCTTCATTTTCCTGTAAAAGTCATGTTCAAGGTAGTCTCAGCACAGTCAGGTGTGTGGCAAATTATTTGCTTAATCAGTCCTTACTGTGTAGGCTTCTGCAGTGTGGTCATAGAATCATAGAATGGTTTTGGGTTGAAAGCGACTTAAAAGATCGTCTAGTTTCAACCCACCTGCTATAGGCAGGGACACCTTCCACTAGACCAGGTTTCTTGAAGCCTCATCCAATCTGGCCTTTAACACCTCCAGTTCAAGCAACTGCAGTGAGCACAAACCTTGGGGACTTGAGGGAAAGAAAAAAAAATACAATTAAAGGCTCATGGGTTGAGATAAGGACAGGGAGATCATTCAATGGTTACCGTCACAGGCAAAATATGCTTGACTTGGGGAAAAAATGGATTTTATTGCCAATCAAATAGGAATAGGGTCATGAAAAATGAAACCAAATCTTAAAAACACCTTCCCCCAACCCCTCCCTTCTTCCTGGGCTTAACTTTACTCTCAATTTTCTCTGTCTCCTCTCCCCCAAGCGGTGCAGGGGGACAGGGAATAGGGGTTGTGGTCAGTTCATCTCATTTTCTCTCTCCCACTCTGTTCCTCTTCACGGGGACGACTCCTCACACTCTTTTGCTGCTCCAGCACGGGGTCCTTCCCATGGGAGACAGTCCTGCATGTACTTCTCCAACATGAGTCCTTCCCACGGGCTGCAGTTCTTCACAAGCTGCTCCAGAGTGGGTCCTTCCCACAGGGTGCAGTCCTTCAGGCACAGACTGCTCCAGCATGGGTCCCCCATGGGGTCACAAGCTCTGTCAGAAAACCTGCTCTAGCCTGGGCTCCTCTCTCCACAGGTCACAGGTCCTGCCTGGAGCCTGTTTCAGTGCAGGCTTCCTACAGGGTCACAGCCTCCTTCAGGAACAGCCACCTGCTCCAGTGTGGGGTCCTCCCCGGGCTGCAGGTGTGTCTCTGTTCCCCCGTTCCCCTCCATGGCTGCAGGGGCACAGCTGCCTCATCATGGGCTGCACCACAGGCTGCAGGGGAACCTCTGCTCCAGCACCTGGAGCACCTCCTCCCCTCCTACACTGACCTTGGTGTCTGCAGAGTTGTTTCTCTCACATATTCTCATTCTTCAGTTGCACTTGCTGTTGTGCAGATTTTTCCCTGCTTCTTAAATCTGTTACAGAATCACACCTAGATCAGATCACACAGGAACACATCCAGGCGGGCTTTGAATGTCTCCAGAGAAGGAGACTCCACAACCTC
>VZTO01007852.1:0-26065 GCA_013400615.1 Syrrhaptes paradoxus | reverse complement strand
TCCATGATTCTGTAAGATGAAATCAACACCTGCAACTGCTTTGGCATAGCAAAAGTTATTTCAGACAATGTCTGAGACATGAGAAGAGCTTCTGAGAGATTTTCACTTCTATGGATAGATAAGGAGACCCTCACGTGGATGGCACGTGTTGGACATAAAGGCTTTGCAACATCTAGATACAGCTCAAATGTGATCATCTATAGCAAGGTCCAGATTCTGAGTGCAGGGTGATGCCTCACGGGTGATAGAGGAGGTTTGGCTGAGATGCAAGAAAGGGTGAAGGATGAAGGTATAGAGAATGTTCTTTGAATTTGCCAGGAGCTCTTCTGGACCTCCTAGTATACAGCTGTGCAAACAAATGATTTTTCAGTTATCTGTATATACCCAAACACACTCAACGTGCAATTTCGGCTGATCCACAATGAAAAAGTTTCCAATTACTTTATAAAACAGGGAGCTTCAACACTTCTGTTCCAGCTTGATGAAACATTCTCTTTGGCTGAAATAAAATTGCTCATTTGGCTTTCTTTTTTCTTCTGATAATATTTAAAAATCAAACGTGACTGCATGTGGTCTCCATATGCCACTTGGAAACAAACAATAAAACCCTTCTTACCCTCGTTCAGATCTTATTAACAAATTAGATACGAATTTGTGAAGAGTTTCAGTGGTCACAAAATTACTGATTTCAGTGAACGAACTACTTGGGGAAAACAAACATTCACCCGGTTCCCATTATAAGACTGGATAGCCAGGGTACGAGACTGTGCCCGTGGCTTGGTGTGGGCTTGCCTTCTGCAGTGGCTGTTCCCACACTGGGTGGGGAACTGCTGAAGCTACTGTAAG
The DNA here is from genome assembly GCA_013400615.1 of Syrrhaptes paradoxus. NCBI lineage: Eukaryota > Metazoa > Chordata > Aves > Pterocliformes > Pteroclidae > Syrrhaptes > Syrrhaptes paradoxus. The sequence continues at coordinate 25,219 of VZTO01007852.1, read as the reverse complement.
ATGGGTGGTTGTGATCCACGTTTCGTTCTCTGTGTTTCAATAGGATGGATAAGCCACAGACCATCCACTAATACAAGGGAAAGCCCTCAATGAGCGCAGTTTTGTTTACATTTCAAGGCTAAAAAACCTTCTCTCTTGTTGGGTGGTTATTTTCCAGTACACCTGCTCTGCAAAGGCTCAGGAATGGTTTCTCAGTATCATGAAGTTGTCTTTTAGATGTTGTCCAGAAGTAAATCTATTATACAAAGTGTGTGACAGAATAGCTTGCCTCCCAAACAACATCATCAACCTTAAGCCAGTGTCATACAGTTACTGATTTGGACTTTACTAGTTCTGATTTACGCCTTACTCTTTTAAATGAATGAGCTTGCTTGCAGAGTAGGTACTATTGAGCGTAAGCAGAGTGCCAGACCCTGGTCCTTGAAATAAGAAATGTTTATATTGTTGGGAAGTGGTGTAATGGCAGCTTGGATTATGTTTATTAACACATGAAAAACTTTAGCAATATATCTGTCTGTTTTCAATTAGAGCTTTGTATGCAGTATCAAAAAATGTCCATGGATAACAAACTGGAAAATGTATGCATATTTGGCTAGCTGTAAGTGTCGGGGAGGGGGTGGTTTTGGAGGGAGGTGGTTGCTGGGTTGTTTTTTCAAACATTTTCCAGTGACAGACCAAGTTTTATGAAGGAGCTGTATAGAGACGTTATAGTCATTTTTTTCTTTTTAAATAAAAAACCAAACCAAAACAAAAAACTAACCTGAATTTGAGTCCCCTGTCCTGCATGTGTTGGGAAGTATGAGTATGTACCTGCTTTTAAATTTTGGTGCAACACCGTTTCTTATTTGTTTATTTATATTACTGAAAGAAGAGGAAGCTGAGGGGAGACCTCATAACTCTCTACAGCTGCCTGAAAGGAGGGTGCAGTGAGGTGGGTGCTGGGCTCTGCTCTACAGTAACAAGTGATGGGACAAGAGGAAATGGCCTCAAGTTGCACCAGGGGAGGTTTAGGCTGGATATTAGAAAAAATGTCCACTGCAAGAGTGCTCAGGCATTGGAACAGGCTGCCCAGGGCAGTGGTGGAGTCACCATCCCTGGAGGGGTTCAAGAAACGTGTAGATGTGGTGCTTAGGGACATGGGTTAGTGAGTTAGGTGGTGTTGGGTTGGACTTGATGATCCTTGAGGTCTTTTCCAACCTTAATGATCCTATGACAATGAAGGACATGGGATCTCCACTGAGTGATTACAGACCTCTTTCACTGGATAACTAGTTGGTGCATAGGTTGGTTGGTTGGTTTCTTCTTCACGGAGTTAACATTTTATGTCTATTTCACTAGAAGTGAAGCCCAGGTGTCTGATACCTTTCTGAATCTAGGTCTTACTACGTTAGAAGACAAACATGATGAAATTAGAAAATGCACTGATGAGATGCACTGTGTAGTTAGAAGTTATTTCCACATTCAGGTATAGTTTTATAATGTTTAATAATTTTAAAAAATAAAACCAATCCCCACTAGGGTAAGTACTTGAACAATATGCATGCTGCTCTTGTTTTTCTGCATTTAACACAATTTTTTGTGATGTTTAGGTGTTTTTCTCCTCATTTTTGTGTTTATTTGTTTTGAGATAAGCAATATCTTCATTTGTAAATTCTTGTCTTTGATTGTAAACATTGTATGGCATGAAAGCGTCTGGCTTTATGTCTGAGCAGTTGTCCATTTTTCATACTATAATGATCTTGAAAAAATCAAATATTTTAAAGCAGAAGAATGCATCAAATAAAATCAGATGTCGACTGGAGTAAAATGACTGGGATGCTGTTGAAACTAAAGTCCTACTTTGTTGGTGATAGAGCATTAAAGATTATGAGGTTTAAGCATTGCAAGTTAAATCTGAGCATGGGAGTAATATAATGTACTAATATTCACAGCCAATTTTAAGTAAATTGAAGCTTAAGGACATTTTCTAAAGAATCTTTGCATTTAGTACATTTTGTAACAGGCAAAGATCCATGCAGTATGTGAGAAGTGATGGTAAGATCAGTCAGATGATATAGGAGATATATATGTGTGTATATATACACACAAATAAAAATGTCTTCTATTTCCCTTACAGATGTCCTGGAGAAAGACTTCTGGAAAAAAAAAAAAAACAAACTTGCTGGAAATTCAGCCAGGAAAAGTTTATAAAATAATTATTTTCTGAGATTGCTTTTTTTCATTTACAGTAATAGATGATTCATAAGTAGTGTGAGCTGGAAAATAATGGATGTGCATCAAAGTCAGTGTCTAGGAAAGCTGCACGGAACCATTTATCTAGAATTCAGGTCTGTGATGATTATGTGGAACATAATTAGAGTTGGGGATTATAATTCATTTGTAAATGCAGTCAACAGAAGTCATTGCTTGTAAAAGTGAAGATATGCCCAGGTCCCATAGTGCAGTGAGGGCAATGACAACTGTCATCTCAGAGACTTATCAACCTTTTGCAATGGGGTGAGAATTTACCTGGTAAGACATAAAAGCAGAGAACCCTCACCAAAACCCCAATATATTGGAACCTTCCAAAGTTTTTCCAAATTATACAAAAGCTTCTGTTAGTAACTGTAAGACTGCAGGGAGCATTAAAGGAAAGAAGTTTCAGAAAAGAATGGACAAAGTGGCCAGGGTATCAGGGAGGGGGACAAAGCCTTTGAGGAAGCGTGTATTGGTTGGAGGCGTCCACGCACCACTGCTGCAATGCCCGCCAGCCCTGCAACCTGGCCATCTGCCTGCTGGACCCTGCTGGAGTTTTCTTCCTTGTTGCTCAAAACATCTGTGGAAATATCCTTACTCAGTACGTGATGAATCAGTGAAGCGTTAACTGCAGGATTGTAACGGCATCATGTCTGATCGTTCTGTGATTGTAGCTTTCCCACTGCTTTACATTTGGACTTTGTTCACAATTAGCCTATTGCCATCTGGAATTTCTTTGTGTCCCTGAAAAGTAAGGGGAAATTGCTTCCTTCAACACTATTGGAATGCATGCAGACCTAAGAAGGAAACTTTGCCTTATATTACACATGTCCTAGGCAATTTTCTGATTTGTTATAATGATTTCTCTTTATTGCTTAAATGTGAGGATTATTTTATATATTCTCAATAGCACTCTGAAGTAAATACAGCTACAACTTTCAGGAATGATTCTTTACAACTAGGGAGTCATTTTCCCATGGAAGTCCACAAGATAGAATCTGTTCTGGTCTTCAGTTCAAGAATAAATAGATTTTTTTCTGTAGTTAACTGCGGAAGTCCCAACTTTTAATGGGGAAAAAATGTCTGTGCAGAGGGTGAGGTTCCATAACTGGTAAAAGATGCACGGCACTGAATTCAGCAGAGCTTCAACTTTGTTAGTGTCTGTTAAAGTCTTAATGTCTACTCTGGTAGAGGTAGCTTGTGACAGTGCAAATTTTTCTGGGGTCATTTGAAGAGGTGAAAAATCTCTGCAATTGTCTGTACATAGCAGACATGGTAAGAATCCTCTTGTTTATATGACATGTTGTCTTCATTGTCAAGCTTTATATGAGAAGAAAGTAACAGTGTATGTAATTACTTTGCAAAAATTCATGAAAGATAGATACTTAATTTCTCTCTTTTTTTTTTTTTCCTATTTTTTTTTACTCTAGTCCATGATTGCCTCCAAAGGACAAATTGCTGCCTCTGAAGACCACTGTCTCAGATGGCAAGGATCATCTTTGGAAAGTTCCTGTCTCTTTCCACTGGCTGACGAAGCAATCTTGGTGACTCATTTGAAAACACACTTTACAGGCAGGCATGCATCTTGCCCGTCGTGTTCTGCCTAGTGGGAAAAGATATGTACCCAGCAATCAACCTTTGCTAAACTGATTCACTATGTAACTATCTTCGTCTGCTAGTCATGAAACGATGGGAACAGCTTTGCAGATCGTTCACTGACTCCAACGTATGAATATCTTGCAGAGCAGTGTCCTCCTCCCCATTTATTTAGAGTACAACAAATGTGTGAGATGCTGGTAAAAATTGTCATCAATTGTCACCTCAGTATAAGAGACCTGGAGTAAAAAGCCTTGTTCTGAAACTGGTTTCTGAACTCACTTGGAACTTCAGATGTTCCACCCTGTATCAGAAATAAAACTTCTCAGTGACGTTGTGTTTCTGTGTTCCTGAAAAAAAAATGAAAATACCTTGAACTAGTAGAAATTCAAAAGCAGTTGCATAGCTTCATGAGCCTTTATAATGGGAAAAATTGGCTGTTGGAGATTAGGAAGGACACATGGTAATGTTGTAAAGAATTGAAATTTTCTTCATTGAAAGATTTTTATTCTGGTCCCTCAACATGTGGTAAGTTGCCATTCTCACATCTAGAGAAAGAGGGAAATAGAGGGAAGTATTTTCCATCTTTTGAGCCCCTTTTTTGACCTCTCTGCCAAAGGAAAGTAATAAGAAAGGTCACTTCCATATAGACCTCTGCTCAGCCCAGTATAACTGTGCATTCCAGTCTTTTGTGTGGAGAATGAAAAACCCCTTCGTCCCACCTGGGAGTCTGCCTGGGCAGAAACTGACATCCCAACTTCACTGACACTGGTAAAATTTATAGTGGCATCTGTGTATCAGAAGTGTCACCCTAAGTACCTGTCTTAAAGCACTAAATGCCAAACTGGAATGACATAAAAACCCCAGTTCAAGTACACTCAGGCATAACTGAAAGAATGTTAAATCATGGTCTTAAGCGCCCGCCCATGCACAAGACAGAAGAAAAAAAGTCTGAACATCTTCCTTGAGAAATGTGAGACTACTACTGAAGTTGGGATCATTATTTAAGTAATTGACATTGTGGGATATTAATGGAACGAAATGTAAAATACTCAGGGGTGTTATGAACTATACGGAATACAGAATTATCTTGTGTTATGGTGCAACTCCTTTTTCTTTCAATTTATTCCTCTTAAAGTAGAAGATAATTTACTAAATGGATGGAATCCTGAATTCTGCATTTTGGCTATACAGAGAAGTTGGCTTTTTTGACAAAACTTCTGAAAAGCTCAAGATTTGTTTAACTTGGGTTCTTAATGGCCCTGCAACTCTGGCATGAAAAGCAAGCCAGTGTTGTTATAAAGAGAGAAGATGGAAAATGAGAGAAAGCATACTTTTCCATAATGGAAGACTTCAAGAAAAGTTAATACTCAAATACAAATCAGCAGTTTTATTGTACTGCAAACATCCGTGTCCTGAAACCAATTCTCATGCAGCCAGTGGAAATGAATGCTTCCCACGTGTGCTGGCCCAATACTAGAGAAATGTTTAGAGCTGTTGGAGAACACTGGGGTGAAACACTTTCCTTTGGAAAATGGCAAGCTGATGCAACAAAATTTTTTAAAGAATGGGTTGCTTTCAAAAACATTTTGATTTTTGAAAGTATTGACACTGCCAAAGAAATTTTGATTATTTTTTTAAAACAAAGATTCCATTTTTAGTTCAAACCATCTTCTTGTTGCCCTAAATTTATTGATGTGTGACAGTAGTTAATTAGCTTCAGATACAACTATATCAACATTATTTGAACAATCTGCTCAATGTAACATTGCTAGAGGATTATGCCACAGCAGAACAGAAGAAATATTGTTTGCACATTTTAACGGAATGTTCTAGACCACAGACTGTCTAATTCCGGTGTAAAAAAAAAAGTGTCTGCAAAAATTTATACATAAATATTAATAGTAATTTATAATGTAAATGCTTCATAGCAGGAATTATATCTAACACAGCATGAACACAACTGAACACAAATGAAGTAAAACACAAGTAAATCAAATAATATAATTAATGTTACATTATGCTTTTTTTGCCAAGAGCCAGCATCTTGCACCTTTCCCATTTCCCACTTCCCACACAGCAAGAATACATCCTTTCCAAGCATCAGCATATGCTTACCTTGGTCATTTGAGGGTCAAGTCCTTTGTTTGTCTATATGATAATTGTCTGTTCCCCCAAAGCGCAATTTTCTGAATCAACAGTCTAAAATCTGTTCAAATAAATTATGTTTCAATAGGTGCATACATTGTTATCTGGGAGTGTTCTGGAGAGAGAAAAAATAAAGAGAGTGAAGTGATTTTTTGTTTACATTTGGCAAATACAGAAGATTAGTAAGTAGTTTAGATTAAGAAAAACTAAATTAGATTTTCCTGATCATCTCTCATTTTATTCCAGGTCAAAAATTGATAGCTGTCCAGCAGGCAAAGTTTCAAATTTTTTGTTTGGATACGATTTTAATGTGTCCCAGTTTACTGAGCCCTGGGATGCTCATTTACAATTGCTTTTGTATACAAACTGTTATAGGATGTTTCTTTTTCCTGAATCTGAAATACACTAGAGACCTCTCCCATACTGAAAAAACTTAATCAGGAGAGAGAATTTAAAAAAAAAAAGCTCAAATTAATAAACACATCACGTCAAAGAGTATTTGCTCTTTATGCATTTAATCAGAAATGAAATTCAAGCAGTTCGATGGGCTCACAGAAGATTAAGGTTTTCTAGGATAAGGGTTCTTGGAGCAGCAGGTGCAAACCACCGTGAGCACAAAGGAATTGCAGAGGCAGGACTTGAAATGTGTCAAATTGAAAAAGCAAACTCTCAACAGTTAGTAAAAAAACCCCAAACCCCATAGCTTTTGAGTTTTGGTTTTTTTAATTCATATTAGAAAGAAAAAATTCCAGTTTTAAGTCAAAGAGCTTGGACAGCCCTTAGGTTGTGTGGAGCAAGGTGTGAATTTAGTAGTAAGAGAGAAAAGTAACAACACATCCAGGTTCCACTAATGCAAATAGGAGTTGGGTATAGGTATCTCTGTGTTCAGGATTACCCTACAGTCAAATCCCTGAGTGTTTCTGTACTTATAACCTCAGTTCTACCCGGTCCTGAGTCAATGGGTTGGTCTGCTGTGACTCACAGGAATCAGATGAAGAACTCACAAGCTTTTGCTAAAAATGCATCTTATATCTTATACATTCCCCCTTGAGACATGCTGCACATCTATTTCTAAACAAAAATACAAAGAATTGTGTAGCTTTTCAACTCAAAGATTAGCTGTGAATCCTGAAGTCGTGCTTTATTCCCAAACAACTGGAATTACTGATATCCTTCCTTCCTTCCTGGCTGTTGGCAAATGGATCTCAGATGTCTTATTCTATGGATACCTGAATGAGTGGGAAAGGTTTCACATTAGTTCAAATCCTTTCTCTTTGTTGTCATTCTTACTTCTTTATTATTAGCTTTCATAATTGGTTTTTTTTTCTTAATTTTTTTACATAGTAGGTTTCCAACTGTGTATAGAGCCATTCTATTCAAATTTTATTCTCTGGTTATTTTTATTTTATACTAACTGGTGAAACTCAAATTGGTAAGGGAAAAAGTGTTAATGGTTCCCCTTCCCCTTTTCTCCCTGTCAGTTACCCTGGGGTGCAGAGGGAATGGCAAGACCTGATTGGGGTTTTTACTGTGGGGTTTTTTTTTTTTTTCTTTCAGAGACCGTTACAAACAGAAGAGGACAATTACTCAGTGTTTTTTGAGTGGCTGATCAGTCAAATCCAAAACATAGTTGATGTTATGTCCTCCTGCAAGGATTGCGCATGTCGATGTCGCAGAGGTTGTGCTGGGGGTTCTCATTAACCTCATGAATTGCCTTCTGTGTGGGAACCTAAAAATTCATACAACTTAAAAAAATTAATTTATTGCCTTTGGAAAGGGCTGGTAGTAACAACTGCAGATTTTTACAAGTGTCTGATGCACTTAAATGTTGAATTCTAGTTTACAGTTATGTATCTAAAATGTTGTGTTTGTTATGTTGCAAACTTAAAAGGGTTATCAAAGCTATTAAATGACGCAAATAAACAAATTAGCCTTGTCTTTTGCTGATTGGAGTTAAGATTTCTCTTGCTTTTCTGCTCAAGCAAATAAAATATCATTTTATATACCATCTGTTTTGAATTAAATGTATCTTTCCATCCCTTTTTCCCAATTCCTACGTATATATTTTCCTTCATAACAAACAAGCACAGTGTTCTGAAACTCTGGAAGCCCACAGCTGTTTGTGTTACATTGAGAAAGTATGCCTATTCTTGCTCCTACAGGAAAAAAAAAAAACTGAGTTAGGTTCAACATGCTGACAAATGTAAAAATGATAATATTCCAAGGTATTGTGGTTATGACAGGGACAGCTTGTTAAACATATCAAAGCATACCACAGATGACAGCTGACTGAAGCCGGATGGTTACCAGTTGACTGTAGTTGAAAACATAATTTTTATCCTTGAAATTTAACTATATCTGTACATACCCACCCCCAAATATTTGTCTTCTAAAACTCAGTGTAGTGATGCAGAGGGACAAAGCTAAAGAACTTCATCTGCTCAGAATTTGAGCAGAACAGTTAAACAGGATGTCATTCAGATTCAGCTGCTGTGACAAGGAAGAGAACAAAATGTGAACCGCATGAAAAGTGTTATTCCCATTCTGTGAACAGCATCAGAATATTTTTTTGGCTTGAGGGCTGAACAAGTCACACACTTAGCTGAGTGACATTTCATTTCCAGCTGATTCCTGGCATCTGACTCAAAGGAGTCTTCGTACAACTGCACTGACTGACATAAGCTCTACTGGGGCATAAGGTGCTTTGGAGAATCCTACAAATTGGGTATAGGTACAAAACCCCTTATATCCTACAAAACCCCTTGCCGCCTTCCAAGCTAGAAGAGAGATTAAGTTTTTCTTTCTTCTTTTTTTTTTCCTTTTTTCTTTTTTTTTCTTTTGAGCTCCAGAGGATAATTTCTAAACTCATTAAAATCAATGGGAATTTAAAGATTAAATTCAATAACTTCATCATTTAGTTCTCAGAAGACAATTTATACAGTCTTGGGGTTTTTCATGTGTAGTCCTGTGATGGTGCATTTGGGAAACCAAGCAGCACCACGCATCCACCTCTTCTGCAGGGACCCCGTTTGATTTGGTAGCTTCAGGCAGAGGCATCAGTGATTGCCCGGCAATGTCGCACCATTCGCAGAAACCTCCACACAGCGGTCTCTGTATTGTATTGTATTTATATTGTTTGAAATCACCAAACATTGACGCTGATTTACAGACAGTTCTGGAGGGTCTTATCACTCTCTACAACTGCCTGAAAGGAGGGTGCAGTGAGGTGGGTGCTGGCCTCTTCTCTAGGGTAATGAGTGATAGGACAAGAGGAAACGGCCTCAAGTTGCACCAGGGGAGGTTTAGGCTGGATATTAGAAAAAAATTCTTCACTGCAAGAGCGATCAGGCATTGGAACAGGCTGCCCAGGGCAGTGATGGAGTCACCATCCCTGGAGGGGTTCAAGAAACGTGTAGATGTGATGCCTGGGGACATGGTTTAGTGAGTTAGGTGGTGTTGGGTTGGACTTGATGATCCTTGAGGTCTTTTCCAACCTTAATGAGTCTATGATTCTATGATTCTATGACATGATGCCAAAGTGAATGGTAGAGTTCCTGTCTGTATCTAAAAGCTCTCTTTCCCTCTGATGTTTAGTAAGATACCACAATTTCCATAGATCCTAGAAAGATGAGCACCGACAATCTGTAACTCCTGAAATGCTCTGAAAAAACGATGAGTAAAATTGATAGCTATTGCCAATGTAATGATAGTCATTAATTATGACTCCTAGGGTACCTCCATTCATGTCTTTTTGAGTTAAGTTTTTCAACACATACAAAGGGAAAGCAGAAGGTTTTTGCAAAGCAACAAAAGATGTAGCGTTTGCAAAAGTTTTGCAAATGTGAAACTGTGCAGGGTGTACCCCTGAGGTAATGAAAAAGGTATCTATGTCAATTTTTGTTCTTGTGCATTTAAAACTAAAATAAAAAAGGAAAAATCTCAAGCAGTGTTAGATTGAATTATCTTCTGGTATGTTCTTGCAGATATGACCAAAAGAACACCTTAGGAAGAATGGCAAGCATATATAAGATATATTTAGCCGTATCAACTGGTCGACTCTTTAGTATCAGAACTTAGATTCTGGGAGAACAACAGAAATCTCATTTCTCCAGTTTCTTACTAATGATAGTTGCCCACGTGTTCTATTATTGACAGGTAGGACCAAGGACATCCTATTTTTGGTTTTGGGAAGCAGTTTGGACATTTCTTTCCATGAGTGGTTGCTGGACCACAAGGACCTGACGAAGGGAGTGGGCTGCTTGATGAGGGGAATGTCCCAGTCGATGCATGAGTGGCAATACCAGCTGACCCTAAAGAAGACAGCTTCTTTTCCTCTTGGTTAGGATATGACACATGTAACTGAAGGTCTTAAAAACAGTTGAAGAAGGAGGACTACTTGAAAATTACTATTATTCTGCTAGAACTGTAATAAGATAACAGCATTTGTGACAAATTTTACTGACTATTGGGATCTATTCTCTTTATATGTCATATGCTTGTAATTTCTGTTATTGACCTGTTAGCTTGTGGAACACAGAGATCTTGCCTTAGATGAAAAATGAGGGCATCAGGAAACGATTGATTGTGCCCTGAGTGCTCCATCACTATTGTAGTCTTTGAACACAAATCTCAAAAAATTCAGGCATGGGAATTAGCAGTATTTGTTTCCAGGGTCTCCTTTTAGTCTCCTCTCCTCCAATGAGAGGAGGTTAATCTCCTCATGACAGTGAAAATAACAGCTCTCATTCATGAGTTGGAGCATTTTCCATGTTCAAACAGCAGGTAGTTAGGCAATACTTGGAGACATAATACCTGCAGAACACTGAGAACATGAATGACTCTGCTATTTTTCTGTGTTTTATACTGAATGGGTAGTTACAATTAAAAACTTCCCAGCATGAAGTTGTCTCCAAGCAATTAGATGAATAATTTCTCCGACAGGGGTACATTTTTAACGATGGTTACAAGTAAGCTGAATATTCTTTACTGAAGTCAGACTTCTTTCTGTTTTCTTAATGAAAGTCAACATTTTGAAAGAAAACTTCTACGAAACTGTATATTACCTCAGTTTTTATTAGCTTTTATGGGAGGAAATAGCTGCTTATCACCCCACAAAGGTTAAGCTCTACAGATGTAGCAATGAAATTACACTTTAAGCTCTATAAAAATAATCACATATTGAAATGGTAACGTCATGGTCTCTCCTGTGATACATTCAATGGAAATGTTGGCTCCTGACAAAGAAGATCCCCCTGTTTTTTATGGAAAAACTCCCAAATGCACAACTGTTTTCTGAGTATCCAATGCAAACCACACAACTGATACATTGCATTTGATTGTTTTTTTCTCCCAGCTGCTGACAGCATTATAGTACTTGAAAACAGCCAAAGGCCTCATAATTTCTGGAGAAGAATGGGATGTGTTGCTTAGTCCTTTTCTGAAAGAGCTTCAGGAAAGCTCTGCCTCTTTCACTATGAGGGTGGTGAGGCAGTGGCCCAGGTTGCCCAGGGAAGCTGTGGATGCCCCATCCCTGGAGGGGTTCAAGGCCAGGCTGGATGAGGCTTTGAGCAACCTGGGCTAGTGGTTGGCAACCCTGCCCACAGCAGGGGGTTGAAACAAAATGGTCTTTAAAGTCATTTTCAACCCAGGCCATTCTGTGATTCTTTGATTCTATGAAAAAGGTGAACTTCATTATTTTCTAGCTTTCTTTGTTCTTTCTAAAAGAAAGTTTTTCCTGGACAGCTTAACCTCCTTCCTTCTCAGGCTCTTGGCCCATTCTGCTTAAACCAGATCATCAGTAAAGTGCAAGGGAGAGGTGACAGGACCATGGCTGTTGCACATAGTGAAGAAAGCACTTGCTGGAAGATGGGGCCGTGCCTTTTGATCTGTTTCACTGGCGGCTTGTGCTTCCCTGCACGCACACTCCTGGCATGAGAGATCAGAATGGCAATGGCTTCCCTCACAATGACAAAAAAGCCCTTGCCATGTCTTGTTTGTTTTGCAGTTCTTTGCCAAGCTCCCATGGCCAAAGCAGAAATAAACTGTTGAGTGTGGCAGAACTTAAAAGGTAGTAAAACCTTTGTTAGGACACTCTACAGCATCATTAATAACTTGCTTTGAAGACAATACGTTGCTCTAACAAAGAATGAATCACATCACAGGCAAAATATAACTAAAAGGTATTGATATCTCACATCTCTGCAACTTCTCTGCTTCCTATTAATTAGTAAGTGAAATGAACTACTTGTACATGGAATTCACTAGTATAAAAACATGACAAACATATCTGCGCTGCTTTTGTTTCTATCAGGCATCTTCATACTTATTAGTGCTTTCAGCCACATCCTGTGACATGACTGTCTCTGGTTAACTCCAGCACCCCAAAATCTTGAGTGTATATTCAATAATATTAACTTAAAAATTAAGCTGCCCTCATAACAGCAGAAATAATAATAATAATAATAATAATAATAATAATAATAAATGAAAGGAAAGCTGAGCAAACACAATTTCCAGCCAAAACAAGCTCATAAAAAACTGTATACATCCAAAATGGATATGGCATGTGACATATTCCTTCCTTCTAGAAAAAGATAGAAGAATGCACACGTCTGGTGTTATTGATGTTAACTCTACCTATCTAAAAGTTAGCTGTTTCATCTAAGTTCATCCATTGCTCTATAACCAATGGGGGGACATTCCTAGGGGAGAAGTCAGCCAGTGTTAAAATAGGTGCCAAATATAAAGAGAGTGAATTATTCCCTAGCCATCAAGCCTCACTGCCTACTGAAAGGGGTCTTAGAAAAACAGCTTAGCCTTGGCACTGCACTTTTATATAGCCATATTTAGGGGAGAGGAATCCTGGTTAAGGCAACGTGATAATCTAACAGGCACCGTACAAGGACCTCAAAAAGACACAATGAAATTATTGGCACACCCAGATACTTAAGATCTTCTGGAAATGCCTGTATTCATTTATTCCTAGCAGAGTTTCAAATTATCTTCAAAAGTTGCTACTTTCAGAGAAATGCAAAACACTGCAATACATTTGTTGTGAGCATCATAGCTTTTTGGAGCAGGGACAACCCCAACATTCTCTGAGACAAGTTTGCTTAACCTCTTAAAACTCAGTCCTTACACTGTTTGTTGGGGTTTTTTAAGAATTACTGTCTTTGACACAACAGTGAGGATCAATGACGACTACTCAGATTTGCTGTGAAAGCTGAGAATGTCGTGTCCAGAACATAATTTTCAGCTCTCTGTTGTAGGTTTGTAACAGAAAAACATCCACGTATATGAAGGGAGGGAATATAATTATGGAAAAGATTGAAGTCAGCAAGACCTTGGCTTCTGTAATAACTTCCTATAACCGAAACCCACATTGCATTTGCAGGATATCTGTAAAGGGTTTAGGATTGAGTACTTGCAGTACGCTCTTGAGAGAGAGCACAAGGGATGGCCTGTTTCTGACCAGTTCCCTAGTGTAAGTCTCTTGCCTTCAAAAATTGGAAGTACAGGAAGGGCTAGTACAAGCTGAGTCTGACTTTAGATTTTCAATGGAAGTAGTCCCAACTGTGTACATGGAGCTGGTCAGCTGGCCCACAGGTTGAGAAAGTGGGTGAATGGGAATACTGGCCATGTGAATCTCTCTCTTTTTTTTTTTTTTTTTCCACTGGTAGAAGAAGTTGGCTGTTGAAGATTACTGCTGTTGCTGTTTTTATTCAGCTCTGCTGAAAAGATCAATGGCATAGGGTGATGATGCATTTGCATGTTTGTACAAGGTTTACCAAGATTTCTGTCTGTCTCTAGATCCTCAAATTAGATGCAGCTGTAGAAGCAAACACAGGGAGAATATTGCTAGCTGATGTACTTGCAGGTTATTAAAAATATATTGAAAACTCAGTAGAGAAGTCACAGGAGAGCTAGGGAATGTTGAAAGGCAGTGATTCATTTTCCAGACGAATTAACTTTTTTATTTCTATTTCACTTGAGATAGAATTATGTAAATGCTTAATAAACTGAGAAGTGAACAATAAAAACGGGATGAGATACTTATAAGGAAGTCTAGGGTAGCCTTTATAAAGCAGATATATCTTTGACAATTACTATTCAGTACTGGATTTGTGTAGGAGACACCAAGGATGAATGTGCTCACAGAAATTTCCACTGAAATTATGTGACGAGGAAAGCAATTTTCACTCTTTGGATAGTAAAAATTTGAGCTAAATGCTATTAACAGGTAAGAGATCACTAGACTTAGTCTCCATAAAGACTGATTGTTAGCAGATATGGTTTATAGTCCAGTCAGGGTTTAAAAGGACACAATTTGAAAATTAAGGTTCAAATTCAGATATTATAAAAAAAAAATAATAAGTTTGAGAAGTCAAAGGGCAATGGCATTGTTTCTATATAAAATTGATTTTTTAATATGAAAAATATAAGCAAGTAGGCTTTCCATAAAATGTCTGCAGTTTATGTCCTGGAATGGAAAACCTGAAATTGAAACTGAATCTAATTTTTTGGGATAATGATATCTTTGGTATCTTGAATTCAAAGTGCTACAGAAGCACTTTTTACCTTTAATATCCTCAACAAAGAATAAGAACTTTTTAGTAAGCTGCAGATAAATCTGGTACCAATGAATGTAGGCAATTGCAATTTATAAGGAGTACAGGTCACCAAACCTCATAATTTCCTGTTAGTTTCCTGTTTTTTTCTCAAGGGCCACCAGGTTTGCTCTCTGATATCCTGTTACTACTTGGAGAACAAGCTCAAATCCACACTGCCAGCACTAGAACAAGGAATCCTGTGAGCAGTGGAACTAACCAAGCCTGATTGCCATGGATTTGTCTCATGCTTTGTTGCCAAGCAGATCATGAATGCTGCCTGAAGAGTTTTTGGATGGTAGGACATTCATAAAAACCACCTCCCTCGTCAGTTCAAGAGTTAAACTGATGCTGTAATCTTTTTCTTAGGAAGATTTTTCTCCTCTCCCCTGCCACCAGCTGCATAAAATATTCTGGAATGTTAAATCATCAAGAGTTTTTTTCTTCCCTAAGACATCTTCGAATTAGCTAACAGATTCAAAATGTATTAGAATGAATAGACACATGCCAACAGACTCACAACATAATCCGACAAATCTTGGTTCCTTCAGAAACGGTGCTAGGCACTGTGCACAATACAGTGAAAATGCCAGAGAGCTTGCCCAGCAGCCACCAGCATCTGAGATCACCAGAAGCCTAAAGTCTATGGGCAGCATTAACTCCAGCATTTCAAGGCTGAAAAAAACAACTCGGCTAAGATCGGGCTTCCCCTGGAGAAGGGATTTAGATCAGGGTGCTCTGCTCCTTCAGAGCCACATGCTTCTTCCTCACGTAATTTTCAGGCAAATGTCCCAAGGAGATGTTTAAATCCAAAAACACTTAAAAGGTGTAATGCTGATTTCCAACTCAAGGACGGAAGTAGGTTGGAGTTGTTCCACTGGTTCGATTCCTTTTTCTTCCTTATATGAAAACATTGGTGTAAGGTGCCATTAGAAACAGAGACTAGCAGCACCTCGGGCCACTTGCAGTGTAACCGCTTGCAATGTATTTACTTGGCACAGTAGTGCTTCTGCCTAGTCCTATATGAAATCAAGACACTTTGAGTAGAAACATTTGCATAGTGGGGTTTTCTGCCAGTGAGCAGTCCCCCAAGTCTACAAATAAAACAGGCAAATTTAGTGGTACACATCAATCTGTTTTCTTATGGGCAAACATTGTTCAGGTTCACCCTGGAAAATCTTCTTCTTATACATTATTTTAAATTAATTTTATATTAATTATAAATTAATTATTCACATTTTTTAAAATCCTAAAATAATTATTAGATGTTGTATTTCCATTAATTGTGTATTATAACCATAATGTTAATATCGTTTTGCATTCATAAATGTATGTGTGTTTCGGTTCACATTTTTTTTTCACTTATCTGACGAAGTTTCCCTGGAATTTTCTGTTAATTATTTCCTCTTTCCTAACCTTTCCACAGCTTTTCTTTGTGACTGTGAAATGAAAACCTGCCTATGTTCTGGCTAGTCAGTCTTTTGTTTGGTCTCTGTTTCAGAGCTGGCTCGATGTGAAGTGTAGAGGGATAGCAAAGAATGAGTGAGAACACGAATGCTCTTGCTCCAAGCAAGATCTATCATGAAACCTCCCGTCCCTCCTGTCACTGCACTCCCTTAGCTACTCTCCGAGAGATTCAGGCATATCTGTTGCTACCCCTTTCTTGCCAGACTGTTCAAACCCCAGAAAGATCTGAGTCTTTGGATAAGCAGAAGGGAGATATTTTCACTTCCGTATGATCCATGTGTACCCAGGTCTCCGTATGAATAGCTTCTGATGTGCAGTTTCACAAAAGGACTTGTAAACCATCTCAGTATGAGATGCTTTAGTTTTTTGATTAAACTGGTATAAAATGGGTCTTGCTAGTTGAGGCATATACCGGTACGGAAAACTAACTAACTGCAACAATAGATTTCCAATCAATATTGACAAATCACCACAGTGATTTAGGGATTTCACTGGACTTAGTCCACTCTTTCCAGTACTATCTCTGTACGCAGAAACACACACAAACATGTATGCTTTTATTTTGTGTTCCTGGTCATTCAGAAATGCACAATAAAGTTACTTATGTGTTCACAGTTCCTCTACTGAGCCTTTGTGCTGGTTTTCTCAGGGATAGAGCTAATTTTCTTTGTAGTAGCTAGTACGGGGCTANGGGGAAGAAGAAGGAAGAGGGGTATGTTCGGAGGGATGGCATTTTGTCTTCCCAAGTAACCAGTATTCATGATGGAGCTCTGCTCTCCTGGGGGGCTGTGTGGGGCTTATTCCAGCTGGGGTTAAACCATGACACCCTTTTTATTCTTCTTTGCTTGTGTCTCTTTACTGTTTTTGCTTTCTCAGTTGTTTCTAGACTAATGAGAATGTGTCCCCAGATGCTTTGATTTTACCATACTGACCTGATTAGATCCCTTTTTAAAAGAAACACAGGCTTTCATAAACATCAAGCTTAATATTCCTAATTTCAGACATCTGCAATATAGATATATACATCTTAGATAGCTTTTGGGTTTCCTTCTATAGTCATGGAGAAAAGTGGGCCTTTGTTGAGCGCAATTCGCCATTTACCTACTATGCTAATGAATCCATTACAGAATAATTTCTCTTTCCACATTTGCCCTGGCCTCGTGTAACTATCATCTCACAACTCCAGTTTAGATGTGTAGTATTACGTCATGGGTGGATCCCATAACTCACATTCCACAACTCAGGAGAAAAGAAGGAAAACACAGTGCAGAGTGGAAATGGGAATGAGAAGCTGTGCAAGGAATTGTCATGGTTTGGGTATTGCGGAACATCACATGAAAGGAAGACCAGCTCAAAATGTAGGATTTTAGTCAAGCTGCAACTTTCTTAACATAAAAAAGGCAGTCTTCACATACTCTTACTTGAAGGGTAGAAGTTGTTTTGGTGAGATAAGTGAGCTGTAAATCTAAATCTCTTTAGATATAGAAATGATTACTTGTGGTACTTGTTATCTGGAAAAACATGTTTATTATCTTTTAGTCTTGTCCTTCATTTCATTAGCTTTCCTTTAAATTACTGAAAAAATGAAAGTGGAGAATTGTAAAGTGGTTCATTCTGACACCCTTATGCTTCTCCTACTAGAGCTATGCATGATACTTTTCATCTTTTTGATGTGTGTCAAAACTATTGTAAAATAATCCCAAATTCAGTAGTTGGGTAGTCTCTGTTGAAACTGCATTTTTATGAAAACCTTCCTCATCCCAACCCTGACTGCCAGGAGGCTGGGACAGCTTAGAACACCTTTGGGCTAAAATTTACCTTGACGGATGTTTAAAGAGACTTTGTCATATTAGATTATACCTTTCTTAAACAATTTTTTTTTAAGCTATATGTATATAACTCCATGTGTCATTTTTTCTACCTTGTAAAAATAAAGCATCCTGCAGGTGTTCTGAGTCAGCTGCCTTTGAATTTTATGGCGTTAGCCCCATTGATTCAAAGAAGAATTTAACATTTCTGGGTTATCCTGTAGTAAGTTTCTGGCACAGTATTAGTCTCTTCTTTTTTTTAAAAAAACAAAACAAAACAAAACCCAAAAAACTAAACATCTGTCTTTGAAAACTTTAAAAAGGTGTGACAAAAATCAGAGACAGTACAAGTTCCATACCTCAGTGGTAGCACGCCTCTTCCGGTTGTAAATTTTCTCTGGCCCATAAGTTTTTTCCAGACATCACTGGTGACACAATTTAAACTGTAACACAAGGAACAAACTTTTCTTTTTCCACCACCCATAAGAAGAAAAAGTTGAAAGAAATCCCACTCGAAACATTTGAGACTACTTTTCAGACTTTTCCACAGTTTTTCCCCAGATCTGATGATATCTAACTGTTCTTATGGCCTTAAAGAGTATTTTCTCTAAAGCAAACACAGCTTTTTAGATATGCCATTTTTCTTACTCTTGTTTTTTTTTTTTAAACTAGAGACTTGAATATGACCAGGCTCACTTGTGACTTGAAGCACAAGCCTCAATTTTTTTTTTTTTTTTTTTGCAGCATGTTATTTGACATGCTCTCTGGGTACTCGTGGCTAACACTATTTTTTCTGTATGTCATGGAAATTTAAACTCCTAGAGCTCTTACAGAGTCTCAAAAACTTCAGTCTGGATGTAAAAAACAAAAAATAAAGCACTATAAATCAACTCTCTGTGTCAGTATGTACTTCACATACAGTGCTATATAAAACAATGAGCATCTTATGAGCTGGTAGTATAATAGGTCTGTATAAAGCAGTGATGCTCAGCCTGACAACTCAGCCTGAGAACTCAACTGTTCCTTCTAACTGTCCATCAGTCTACGAAAAGTGATTATCTGTCTGTACGAATTTAGTGTTAAATTTATCTCAGCTGATGCTTTTTAAACTTGGTTCCTACAGCTATGCTACAGACATGCCCACATCCAAGTACATTATGCTTTAAAGTAGGAGATAATTTCAATCAGAAAAGGAATAAGTAGTGTAACACCCATTTGCTCCTCTTTTCCTCCCTACTTTGCAGTTTATATTATAGAACTCATCAGACTCTGCATTTGTCGGTTTACAAAAGGTGGTTAAGATCACAAAGAGTTTGTCAATTCCTTGTAGGCTGAAAAAGGTCAGTTGGCAGCTCATTGTGTCACATTTCTTGCTCTTTGTATCTACTAGGCTATCTCTGTACCCATTTTACAGGGTTACATGTAGTGCTGCGGTTACAGGTGAGGGATTCATGCAGCACCAGCAAAAGCATGGCTTTCCCGCTTGCTCTGTTCCGCAAGCCTGGGAACTACCACGTTGTCAGCATCTGCCCTGATTATTTAGGAATTTGTTCCAATCTAACAGCCTAAGTCTGGGGGACACGTGGCTTACATGAATGGTAAAAACTGCCCGGGGTCAGTTCTGGACTGTAAAAATGCTTCTGAATATGAAGATTTGTACACAGCAGTCAGCATTGTTCTCTGACAACAAAAAAAATTGTCAGTGACAATTAACTGTACTGATTAACACAGGAAGGAATGTGGATTCTCAGACAAGTTTCTTTTGACAACCCTTATCAAACAGTAAGTGTCAGTCTCTACTGGTCACTACTTATACTTAAGTGTAGTGGTGCAAGGTCAAAGAAGATTGAAAGTTTTTTTGTCCATTTTTGAATGCAATAGACAAGTAAATGGAGGGCCAGCCTAAGTATATTTTATATTTTAAAATCATACTTTAAACTGAAATGAATAATAAAGTCTAAGATGCCTTTTGGAAAAAGATGGGGACTTTTAAATTTCATTGCATGAAAAATGAAAAAATAAAGTAGATTTCATGTGAAAATGGTGATTAATAGCCTTCTAGTAGAGTGCAAATTTGTGGACCAAATTATTTTTTCTTGTATATTTACAGTTGGACTCAATGATTTGAAAGGTCTTTTCCAACCTAAAGGATTCTACAATTCCATGATTCTATATTTTAAGGTATTTCAATAGTACACTTTATAGTCAGACTGAAAAATTGAAAATTATTCAGGGTATTTATGTAAACATAATTGAATTCTGGATGAAATGTTGATTCAAAATACAAAGGATTTTGCACACTTATTCTCTTTTTGTTGAACAATCTATTCTCCAGATGTTGTAAATAACGTCTTTCAGTCATGCCTCTTCTCCTTTACTTCTACACTGTGCCCTGCCTTTCAAATATTTCTGTGTGATGTTAAACCACCAGCTTAAATTCACAATGGCAGAGACCAAACACTTCATTTACTTTTACCCCTTTCTGGTCTTCAGTACTTCTGTTTGTCACCCTCCTCCCTATTATCTTCCTGTGAAAGCTGTTGGTGTTGTGATGCCCCACTGAACTTCTTTTTTTCCGTTTTCTCCCATTCCTGTTTGTCCCATAATCTCTAGCTGTTGTGGCACACTCCATTGATAATATCTCTATCTCTATATGAAGCTTTTCCTTCCATTTATTTCACTTTATTTTGCACTGAAATTAGTCAAGGATCTTATCTCCCACATCTACTAACCTCAGCATGCCTGTGGTTAAAGATCCAGACCTAACTCTGTATATAAATCTAACTGCCATTTAAATCAAAGTTACCAAAAAAGATAACATATTTGCACCATAGTGTCTCAGAAGCAGTCAGTTATTCTTTCTCCTCTTTTCAGTTTCCTTTTTCTTTCCTCTGCCTCCAATCCTGATTTATCATTGTGAACTGCAGGTAAATTCAATGCAGACTTGCACTACAGAGACATTTTTAACAGGGCATGTAACCCACTGAAGCATCATCTTGCATGAGGTATCAAAACAGCAAAACAACAATAATCAATGAATTTAGTGTAAAAAAAAAAATATTGACAATAGTGCCTATGAATTGTTTAAATCAAAATGCTTGTGACGCAGTATCCCAGGATAGAAATAACACCTTGCAGTGTATGAGAAGATCTTGGTAAATGTAAATTCCTGAAAATTTTCAGATGGTTCTGTTCCTCCATTTTAAACATTACCTCATCTTAAAAAATATAGTACAAAAGTATTTTGCATTGCCTTTATTTGCTTTCCAGCTGTTAAGCATTTGGGGTGCACATGAGGCAAATATTACTGGTGTCTCTTGAATAAAAATGGTGCTGGTTTCCCAGAACTTACATGGGAGTTGTAGACTGGGAGAAAAAGTGTTTCCTCCCTTGTCTCCTCGCAGTGCAGTGCTTTTGTCTGGGTGCCAACAAGAATGAATCTTCATCAACATTATTCTCTGAGGTCACTTCTGTAGCTAAAGCAATTGCATTTCCTGACTATATCAGTACAATAGCGTTCAGACTGGTTACTGGCAAAAAAAAANAAAAAAAAAAAAAAAAAAGGAATGAAACTGCCAAACAATTCTCAGATTTCTCTGGGAATTATTTTTCCTCTCTGTCAGGAGGAAAAAAAAAAAAAGGCTTTCCATATAAAAGTGCCAGTCTCAGTCACATCTGGATTACATCACACAGTCTGCATCCTGTGGACATACTGAACTTGAAGGATTCTTACCTTTGCTTTGTGAAACGTTTCCAAACAACATCTTTCACTCTCTCAAAGGCTCTGGGTAAGGAGATGAACCGCAGGTTTGTGAGTTGCTTTAAACACTCACTTTCTGGGACTTTAGCAAAAGAGATTTTTGGCCAAATATCCCATATGCTATGGAAAGGAAAGACAACATAGTCTTTCAGATAAGACATAAAGACTCATTCCTGGACATCAGAGTGAGTCTTCTCTCCATCACAAGCCTCCATGAGGTCACTTCTTCAATAATAATAATAACAGATTAATGGAAATCAGACTTTTTCTTTTTTTCAGGAAATATTTCCACTGGGTTCTGCACATTGTTACCCAGAACACTGAAAACCAACCTTAAGTCAGGACAGTATCAAGATGTGCTTAGCAGGAGACCGTTGGCCCTTTTCGTAGCTCTTTTTATGCAGAAAGGTACTCACATTAAGCTAACCCACAACTACATCCAAGGCACTCTAACAAATGCAATCAAACAAAATAAAAAAGTCTGTCTCTTCCTCATGCCCAGTCGGTTAAATCTGGAGTTCTTTATGAAGTACGGTACTGCTCAGGCATAAGAAATTGGGCCAAAATACCCTCAAAAAAGGTGATATTTACATTGATACAGATGTAAAGAACGGTTTGTTCCTCCCTGGATGGATTAGAGGTAATCATGCATTTTGGCCATCAGTAGAAAATTGTACAAATAGCAATGCCATCAAGAAAACTGATTCTGATAAGGGCCTGTTTAAAATATTTACCTTGGACTCTGTAAAAGTCAGGAATGTTCTAATCCAATATAAACACTGAGTTAACTCTAATACCTCTGTCCAACTCAAATGCTGAGCTGACAGAAAGATTAGGAAAAAAAATAGGAGAATTAGTAGTTCAGTATCTCCTTTATGTGCTTATTTTTCCATTCCTTTGATCTTGGATTTTTGTGAAATTACATCAAAGTTGGTTTCTCTCCCTCGGTTTCAGTGGGCTTATCCTTCGTCCTTTTGTATTTTGTTTAATTTTTGTTGTAACAGACCACGGTTGAAGCATTATAATGAATGTGACAAAGCAAATATATATTTTCATAACTGTAACAGTGACCCATTTTTGTAATAAAAATAATCCTCTTTACATCAAGAAAGCTAACGGTTTCCTCCTTCGTTATTATGATTCTTATAATTATATGATACTTTTGTAATTATACATTCTTACCATAATGATTTTCTGTAATTCAGCTCATAAACCAGCAAAAGTAACATGTAGGTGCTCTCTTACACTCAAAGGTAGCCACAGAGGGGTCCTAAGCCTCTTTTAATTGAAAGACTAGGGTCAGAAATTATTTTAAGAAAATAATAACTACATTTTTATATAATATACACAAAGCATTTCTAGTTAAAATTTAGATACTATGATCCTACAATAGACACCTGAACATCTTCTTGATCAAACTGTATAAAACCAGTTCATTGAATGATAACGTGCTGTTCAGCTGTCGTGCATCTTCTCTAAGTCGGGAGAAGAGGTTGTGTATGAAGACTGACCCTGTGCTGCTGTTTGCTGCACGTTCTTCTCGGGAAAGCATTGTCTCAGAGTGCCTTTGCTTTCCAAATGTTGTCCATGGATTGAGTCTTCTTCCTCTGCTTTCATGAGACACTTCAGTTTGCAAACTGTCTGCTATTGTCAGAGAAATACCCAGTGTGCCATCGCACATGTCAAGCTCGGACTGAGAACTGAGCGGACTCATAAAAGGTGTAGATGCGTCCGTTGTGTGCTAGCCTGGTGCTACAAGCTCCCTCCGGGACTCCTTCTGGATCCAACATCTGCTTCACAGAATCATAGAATCATGGAATCACTGAGGTTGGAAAAGACCTCAAGGATCATCAAGTCCAACTGTCAACCCACCACCACCCAACCCACTAACCCATGTCCCTTGTGCAAGGCTCAGTGCTGAGCCACGGAAGGTGGTTCAACTCAGACTGGCACATCCCAGCGGGTTTTGTACCACTGTTCACTGTATGATATGGACATTCTGCATATTGCTCGATTCTGTTTAAAAAAAAAAAAAAAAAAAAAACAAAAAAAAAAAAAAAAACAAAAAGCAAAAAAAAAAAAAAAAAAAAAAGGCGCCAAACCCAGGATTTATTTTGTGCAGATGTGCAACCAGACATTCACTGTGCCAAAAAGCAACTGAACAGGAAGAAACAAGGAGCACAGATGAAATCTAAGAGGATTGAGAAGCAGCAGGCGCTCAGTAGGGAGGTTTTGAAAGTGGATAAAGACAAACTAAGGTACCTCCTTTCTCATAATCATATTCTTACAAAAGAAGCATGTCTGATTTTGTCTTGAGTCCTTTCCTCTCTCTTGACCTGCAGACCCTCCTCTACCCCATTTCCTTCAATTAGTAACAACATAGGCAGAAAAGGCTGAGATGCACCCCATCACCAACTCAGCAACCTGAAGATGAAAAAATGCAGTAAAAATATAAAACATTTCATCTTGCAAGTCTGTATAACATACACCCCTTTATTCTCCCTTAGTGTCCTTTGAGCATAGTTCTGAAACTCATTGTGTCTTACTGTTCTGCGTGTGTTGTGGGGGAGTACGTGCTGTTAGTCACGTACTGGTCTAGACGATGTTTGTCTCTAGAGTCTTGAGATATTTTTTCTCACAAGCCGTTTTAGCCCATCTTTAACCATACTCACATCAATGAACAGCCCCTAATTCTTTTTGCTCTAGAAACAAGATGTATT
The DNA here is from genome assembly GCA_013400615.1 of Syrrhaptes paradoxus. Lineage (NCBI taxonomy): Eukaryota > Metazoa > Chordata > Aves > Pterocliformes > Pteroclidae > Syrrhaptes > Syrrhaptes paradoxus. Next base: position 879 of record VZTO01007852.1, on the reverse strand, counting down.
TCATAGCAGAAATTAGACTGTAGACATTAATTTCACTGTAGATGTCCACAGTGAAGTGTTTATAGATTTGCTTCTAGTATGTTAACATCTTACTATGCGAAAGAAACTCATTTCACGTATTACAAATTTTGGAGAAGTCTAGCAGCAGTTGCATAGTCTGGACAAAATTTTCTGCTGTATGGACAAAAATGTTAAACTTCTGAAAATTTTACGTAATCAAATTTAAATGTTTTCAGTCTTTTCAAGCTCACTAAAAGTCCTTTTGCTGTGGGCTTGTTTTAATCATACCTGCGAAATAAAATACATTATGTTTTTAATGTTTATATATAGATGACAATGACTGAATCAGATTGCTATAATTTCTGGAATACTTTATTCATCCTCCTACAGAATGATAAGATTTCCGAAATCACGCTGAGATTGAGAAACCTGTGTTACTTTGTGGGACAATAAAGTTATAATGAAATCCAAAGTAGTCTGTGTTTGAGCTTTATTTCATTTGTAGAATCCACACTTAGAAGCAGCAAAAGATTAGTGACAGGAATGGGACTGCACAGTTCTTCTGGAAGAAAGCTATCTCTGGAGATAAAAAATACTTTCCACCATTTAATCTGGTTTTTCATTTATGCCATAGAAGGGTTGGTGTGACTTCTCAAGTGGCATATAAAGGGCTTTTTTAACTTGCTATTCAGAAGGCTGAGTTTGGTTCTGCTGCGTAGTTTTAAAACTGATGGTTGTGGGAACCTGTGGTAATGAACTTGATACTATGTCATCAGTTATTCCTTCCCAGAGAAAGGAAAATTAATTTGGACTGACCATTACACCTGTAGCCTTCTAGGCAAGTCTGACAACTGGAGGACAAACCCCCCCTCTGCCTGT
>VZTO01007850.1:0-49730 GCA_013400615.1 Syrrhaptes paradoxus | reverse complement strand
CTGAATATTGAGAAAAACTTCTTTCCAGTGAGGGTGACAGAGCACTGGAACAGGCTGCCCAGAGAGGTGGTGGAGTCTCCTTCTCTGGAGACATTCAAAGCCCGCCTGGATGCGTTCCTGTGCGATCTGATCTAGGTGTTCCTGCTCCGGCAGGGGGATTGGACTAGATGATCTTTCGAGGTCCCTTCCAATCCCTAACATTCTGTGATTCTGTGACTTCAAATGCAGACCCAAATAAGTATCAGTGTCTGCCAAAGCTTCAAGATTTCCTTCAAAGCAAGATTTATTGTCTTTATGTAAGACAGTAAGTTCTAAAAGTCTATCGTGGCATATCTAAATAAACTTTAAAATAACATTATTGGCATGGTTTGAGTGCTAATTTGATCTTTTATTTTATTAAGAAGCATTTCTGACATATGAGGGAAAACTAAATAAGCTTTTTCAGTTTGATACAGACTGACTCACACAGCTGAGTTGTTAGTTTGAGACCAGCACAAAACATCTGCAGATAGGTTATCACAGAAGACCCTAGCGTTACAATAATTTCTGGTGATTAAATCAAGCTTGATCAACTTAACTATTTCTTTCTTTTTCATGAATGAAGCAGAAGAAACTATAAACAGAGATTCTACAGAGGTTTTATTTTCATCCTTCCCAAACTAAATGCTTAAGTATGGCCTCAGAAGAGGCTTTTCTATATGTAGCAACTGCTGCATCGTTCTTATCAGTGGTATTCTTTCCAATCAAAAGAAATTCCTCTTTTTGAAGCAGCCAGAGACAGAGACAGTCATAACCAGCCAACTGGGTGTCTCTCATACACCTGACACTCTCTGCTTTCCTTCCTTTGGGTCCTTTCCAGCTACTCTCCATGCCTCTGGCTCACGCTGATCTACCAGAGCTTTAGTTAAAATTCCTGAGAGCTAGTTGCAGTGATAGCTGCCACAAAGCTGGCTGGGTTTGAGTGTATTTATCAGGCACCAGTTTGACTCTCAGAAGAAAGACTGAAGTGAACACTGTTTTTTCTACAACTTTGCCATGACTCTGGCCAGAAAATTATTTTTTTCTAAGTGGTGCTTTTGATCTTGGGTGAACCTAGGAAACATGTTTTTTTTTTGTGGGGAGAGGAGGACATGTGGCATGTAACTAATGCGGGGAAAAAGAAGAAAGGACTATTCCATTTTATATATGATGTTCCTGATATAACTTTTTTTTTAAAACGCAGATTGTTGGAAATTCAAGCTTTTTGTCCTCAACATTAATACTATTCAGGACAAAACACAGATGATGAATTAATTACCATGGAATAATTTGAGTAAGGGAGTACCTGTGGAGGTTTTGTGTTCACCCTGCTTCAGCTCAAAGCAGGTCCAACCAGGTCAGGTTACTCAGGGCTTTGTATATTTGAGTTTTGAATATCTCAAATACAGTCTTCAAACTGTGTTTAACTACAGATGTTGGGTTTGATTCCACCTGGCCTTTTGCCCCTTGTAATTTTTATTGCCTGTGCAAAAGGGGCTATTAAATGCTTCCAGGCTGAAATGCATTTTGCACGTGTTTTGTAGAGGTGTAAAAAATTGCATTTAATCAAATCCTTAAATCTTCCCTCAACCTTACCGTTTAGACACATCTACAGCATTTGACCACTGTAAGCTCCTTAGGGGAAGCATGGGCTGGAGAGTTCCTGTATTCATCTTGAAAAATTTATCTTCTCTTTTTTTCTGAAATTCTTCTCAGAGGAGTTGGTGGTGGCTTCTTGACCTGAAAATATCTTCCACTTCCATTTTAAGACTTATAATCTTTCTTCTAAGAAGCCCAGCTGTAAGGCATCTGCTTTCTCTGATAAAGGATCTGTCATTTATTTCATTACACTGCTTCTCTGTCCTGAAGGTTTCTAATCATCCTGGCAGTGTCAATGCAAATTCCCTCTGAAAGTCTCAAATTTTAGAGACTTGTGGTAAACAGAGACAAGGTGAAATACAGATAACACTAAAACAAGATACATTGTGCCATGGTTCAGGCTTATCAGAAAGCATTTTTGCAATTTTTAGAGCAATACTGTAAGACAGTTAATCCATTGGGAAGATGTTAGGTTAACTCTTACTCTTTGGTACTAGTAAGAGTTAAAGATGCTAAGCATCTTCCAGGATAAAGTCTTTACAAAATTACCTCTCTGCTTGCTCTTACAATGAGTCACCCTTGTTAACTTTAAAAGAAAGTTATTGGTTTTTTCACTTTATGCATATTAAGAGTCACAATGGCTGATTTCATGAATGTCTGTAGTACAACAGTATTTCCACTTAGATATAAATTAAGATATATAAAAATAAAATTCATTATCTAAAAAAGACACAGTGAGAAAATTATCTCACCTTTTGAATGACAAATACTTTGTTCATGTTTCCTTTTTTGAACTAAAATTAACATTTCACATGTTCTATCTGAAGATTTCATTCAGCAGCAACACAGTTTCTCCTCTGTCAGATATTTGCATGAAGATTTTCCTCATCTCTTGCTGCTGGTCCATGTACACTGTGTGGTCTAAAGCAGTGGATTGTGAGGGACAGGGGTCATACAGCCTGCTCCCTATGGAGCCACTTCCCTCCTGTTGCTCCTCTGTACTCCTCCATGCTCCTTCCCAAAACTGGTTTGTTTATGTTCAGGGCTATGGAGTAGGTTCTTGTAGCTTTGCTATAAATTAATATTTCACAGTTTCACCTACAATACTGATCCTCAAATGAATGTCAAGGAGGTGCAATGTACATTTTGGAGCAATTGAAGCTGGAGGGGGACTCCAAGCTTTCAGAGGAAGAAGGGAACAGCACTTATTAAGAAGTTTTCATTTTTTTCAGTCGATTACGTGCATCCAAGCAAGATGGCACAATTGGACACAATATGCATATGTCCTGCCAAGAGAACCCTGGAGGTTTTAAGACCCAAGTTTCCTCCTTTATCCGCAACTTTATCTCCAACAGTACCGCTGCTGTCAGAGATCAGCTCAGTTCAACCCTGGAGGGAAGAACACCTGGGACAGCTCCCGCTGTCACACAGCCTTCTGTTCCCAGGTGGTCTCCACCATGTACTCAGACATGCTTGACCTTACTTAGTAAACATAATAGGGCAAAAGTCACTCAGATAACGTTGCAGGCTGAAAAATGAATATGTGCAGTACTTCATACTGTCATTTTTTATTATCTCAAATGTCAGGTCAGTCTTCATTAGACATAAAACCAAATGCTGCCTTTCTTCCCTCCATTGGTGGCAATTTCTCCTAGTCCCTCTTTGTGCTCTATTTCTCTTCCTTTCCTCATCTCATGGTTCTCAGCAGCTTGCAGCCTGGCTAGTGCAGTGATATCCACCCGTTTCATGTAGTTTAGCAGGGCAAGTGCATGATTCACAATTTCCATCTTTTGTGTGTCTTTATTGCAGCAAAGACTCTAGAAGTTCTGATATTGTTTCTAGTAAGATGAATCAAACCCAAATTTTCTTTGCAGTTCTACCAACTTGCCCCTCCTCTGATGACTCATCCTAAATAGGTACAAGGGAGGCATCTTCCACTTCAACAGTTTCTCTAAATTCATTTTCCAAGTTATTGGATACTATATTTCAGTAATTATTTCTCCTGGTTTATTCTCCTATATTTTATTGGTATCTCCAGACTTCTAAGTGCTTTGAGATGCATAAAGCAATTTACAAATGCAATTAGATAGAGATAAAACATGCAAAATGAAATAAAGACATCATAAGATGTTAAAGAAAATCTTAGTGGTCTAGTGACTGGAGCCATGGGACAACAGCAGGAGCTTGTTTCTTCTTCAAAACTAGTCTGAACCTATTGCTACAAAACAATTTCATTGAAGTTGAATGCTTCTGTTCTAAAATGCTGAACTGAAGCTCAGGACAGAGGGGTTTACTTTCCAGCTTTACAAAGAATTAGGGATATGACATTACAGAAATCCCTTGATTTCCTCCCTTCCTTATGCTCCCATCTGAACAATGGTAAGAACACACCTTTTTTTTAACTAAAGCCTCTACATTTAGACCCAGGATTATTTGGCATAGGGATTTTTTCTTAATTACCAACAAAAAGGGGAAGATATGAGTAGCTGAGGTCACCAAGTGAAATTTTCTTGTCTGCTGGACTATGGTCAGCTGGGAGATGTTCTTTTTTAATAAGGTCTCATACAAGGCCTTGGGATGATGACAACGACCTCTCCTGCTATGTCCTTGGTCACACCATAGATTTTGTGTCTTGAAGTTATGCTGTTTCGTAACAAATTTGGGACTGAGAAATGTTCCCATTGACTACATTTACATAAGGTTGTCTGATTTTGTCAATTGCTCATGAGGGATTTCTGTTCTTGGTACATATGCAGAAAACCCCCAGGCTGAGAGAACAATTTATCCATCTGTCACTCTATCTCAGTACCTGCCTCCTGCAAGCCTCTCCATCCCTCTTCTGACACTTACCTGGAAGCCTGTCCAATTAAATACAGGAGATAACTATAGTCTTTTCACACAATGATTAAACTTCAGTTTCCAAGATAAAGGAGTGCTGTTCTCCAAGGCCTCAGTGTAAAAGATTCTTGTTGTAATAAATGGATTTAGTGAAATTCCTTACCTGAACAATATGATCAATCTAGTCTGAAAGTCTAATTCTCTTTGGTTAGTTGTTATTTCATGTTTATCCTGAATGGCTTCAGAATTCAATGCAATCATTCTCAATATCATAGTATATTGCTGGTTACTGCTTGGGTAGAGGAAACTCTTATGATTTCCTAGTGGAAATATGGACTTGATTCCTTTCATAGAGCTCAGTAGTTAGAAACATGCCCTTCAGTTAATATGCACAACTCATGTTTCTTGTGCTACACTACGCAAGAAAGCAGAGTGGGGGGAAGAAAAAAAATAGCATGATCAATAAAAGATCTTTCTTCATGTTCAAACCTTTCTGAGGAGCATGAAGGCTAGTTATTTTCCTGTCCCTACTTATTTTTTCTGCTGTCCAGTCTAACTAGATACCATCTGAAAATGGATTATATCCATAATGATAAATAGAGGAGTTTGTATTGATTTACTGAAATAACACTATAATGACATAATTAGTGTACTTATGGATTGTCTCTACTGTGGAGTTAAAAAAAAAATCAGTAGCAAAAGATTCCTACTTACTCACCAAATATTTAAGGACAAAACAAAACTAGGAGACATTTTCACATTAACACAGTGACAGAGGCTTTAAAAATGTTCACTTTCACATTCTCCATGGTTACTGATTCAGGTTTCCATCATGCCTCTTTCCCCATGTAGAGTTCTTTGACCCTCATCCAAGAAAGCACTTAAACATCTACTGAGCATTTGAGGTTGTTGCTTTTTTGACACCCAGTTCTCACATTCTGTTCAGGTTATTAGACGACTGCCTTGCTGCAGCATGGTGCTAATGCATCTGTTGGCATTTCTGTTTTGCTTGGACAAAACATTAATCCAGTTTTCAGTAAGATTTAGCAATTACTATGGGGTCTAGCATCACAACGTGTTACAAAGAACTGAGAACCAGGCACAGACATTGACACTAAAATTCTGGAAGCAATGCAACTGCTCACTTTCTTCTCTTGTGTTAAACCAGCTCTGATTCATTTGCAAGCTGAGTGTTAGTAATGTAAATCCTGGCTCATGAGCTAGTAACAAGTGACAGGAAAGAAAAGAGGAATGCTTTAAAAAGTTTAAAAACAAATAGTAAGAGAGAGAAGGGAACAAAAGACTGTTTGATCAATTGAGGAAAAGGAGAAAATTGAAATAATGAGGCAAGCTTTTATTTTAAAGTCTTGAAAATTTGTTTTCAAATTATCTTTTACCTTTTTCTTTTATTAAAATAGTGCTTACATCGAAGGTGATGAGGATAATGCTGAAGTTTTTGGAATGAAACACTGAAGTTTAAGCAAGCCCTTAGGATATGCCTTATAAAAATGTATTCTTCAAACACATGTTATTCTGAGCAAAAGGTGTTGATATTTTAACCCTCAACATCATAACCTTATAATACAATTTTCTAGATAAAAAAGTGGAAAGCATATAAGAATGATACAAGCAATCTCCATATGTAAATTCTGTCAATATTTTTTTATTTTGTTAATAAACATGTTTAACAGTTTTGAAAATATATCTTTTCTGTTTATGGCACTGACTGCTGTTGCCTGATTTAGGTGATTAATCTGAGCTCTGAAAATATAGAAGAAAATTTACCCAATGCAGAATTCAAGTATGCTGAGAAATTAAAATTCTTAATGGTTAGTTGCTGGAATTGAGACCCTAATATCTACTGATCCCCCAATTATTGTTCGATTATGCCACAAAATATAATCTCACCATACTCCTGAATTAGCCCTTGAAATCCTGTCATCTTCACAGGTCTAAGTTAAGGAGGAAAGACTGGAGCAAGTATGGAAAACTAAAAGCAATCTGGATATAGAAACAAGGATGAGAATATCTGGAGAACTCATTTCTTTCCTTTTGCATGAAAAGACTTGTATGTTTTTTTTCTGATGTCCACAGTACTTCCTACTGTTTCATAATGATAATGAACATTATGTGTTACAGACCCCAAGACATCCTTATGGTGTGGTGGGCCTGTACTTAGTGACATGGGTCTTTTTACCTAAGGATGTCAGTAATTAGTTGTTCTCCCTAAAGGATGGTGTCAGAAGGTCTGCACCTTTCAGGTGGAATAAAACCAAAGTGAAGGTGCTGGTAAAAGCTGGGGGAAGGCTCTGATCAGCTTGCCGCAGAAGCATTTTGGAGGTTGTACTAGTTTCAGTTAGGATAGCACTAATTTTCTTCTTAGTAGCTAGAACAATGCTGTGTTTCGGATTCAGTATGGGATTTTTGTATGAGAAGAATGTTGATAACATGCTGATGTTTTCAGTCGTTATTAAGGAAATCAAGGACTTTTCAACTTTCCAGGCTTTGCTAGTGTGAAGGTGTACAAAAAGCTGGGAGGGAGCACAGTCAGAGCAATGGACACAAATCAGCCAAAGAGATATTCCATATCATGCAACTTCATGTTCAATGTATAAATAGTTGTCCAGGAAGAGCTCTCTCTGTTTTCTGGGATTGCAGTTTTGGGATTTTCTCTTCTTTGGGATCGCAAGCTGGGAACAGGCTGGGCCTTGGACAGTGGGGAGTGAGCAGTTAAACTGTGTATCACTCATTTATATTATTTGTCATCATCATTTTTGTTTTCAATTGTTAAGTTGTTCTTTTCTCAACTGACAAGTCTCCTTACCTTCACTCTTCATTTCTCTCCTCCATCCCCTGGGACAGGGGTGGGTGAGAGAGCAGCTGCGTGTTTTTTTGCCACTGTCTAGGTTTAAACCATGATAGAGGTGCCACGCAATTAAACTGGACAGCGCAACCTGGGCTAGGGAGGAACCCTCTCTGAGTTGAACTATTTTTTCACCACTTATTATACTCTGTCCTTGCCTTTTAATATTGCAAAACAAAATAGAACTCTGAGCTTTGAGTCTCTTCTCCTCAGCACATTATACATCGTGATCAAATCTCTGATTCCAGTATGACAGTAGTCTTCAAGAGGGTAAACAATTTGGCCTGCTGTCACCCTATTTCAGAGGTACCTGACCTACTTAATCTCTGTCCTGCCTCTGGAGAAGAGAATGCGCCCAATGTAAGACATATCTGTGGATATGTTCAGAGTGAGGATTCTAAGGGCTCTTAGAATGTGTAATATGGCTTTTCTTAGACATGTTACCACAAGTATAGTAATTCGGAAGGAGGAATTTTTTTGGGTGTTTCTGGATTGTCATTCACCTGTGTAAAAAGATAATCATCTGATGTTAGTGTGAAAAAGCTGAGGACATCAAGATGATTCCTGCTTCCTTGCTCTTTATCTGAGACTGACCCTAAATAAAATTACTGTCACTTACCTGGGTTTCAGAAAGGAAACCGCATGTTTAAAGCAAATAATAGACACCCTGAGGTTCAGGGTTGCGGAGACGACTGGGAATTGAGGCTGGTGGCTCAGTGTGGTCAGGGAGCTGGGGGGACAGGAGAGACAGAGGCAAGTGGGACATGGGGTGAAAGGGGTACACGGAGAGGAGTGTCAAGCACCAGGGGAAGGTAACGTGCTGTGAGGAATTCTAATGGAAGAGAAAGAAACCAATAAATCAGTAAGTAATACCTGTCACTAGAGGTTTAAGGTTAGATTCTGTTCGTTTACAAGAATGGGGAGACATGGTACAGGTTTTATGTAGATGCTCTCTAGATCTTCAAACAAGTAGTGAATATGACTCCTTTTTTGCCCCTGCTCAGAGGTCTAGGGCTTTAGCCACTATTAAATTTGGAAGCAGGAGGCTTGAAGGCAGAGATTCTCACGTGGCTGGCAACAAAGGTTTCCAAAGACTTCATGGGGAGGTGTTGCTCCTGAGACACCATTCAGCCCAACTGGTGGATTCTGGAATTTTGTACTGGTCTCACAAAGTTTCAAAGCTGTCGATGTCTCTCTACAATGAACTTTGAAACCTTCTGAGATTTGCCCATAACGAGAATAATTTCTTTGCTGTTGTGCACAATTGTTAAGCAGCACACTGAGAAGTGTTTTAATAAAGACATCACTTTAAAGTAAGCTACTACCATCTGTTCTACCCTATAATTACAAATAGGAAAAAAAGGGAGAGAGAATAATTTGCAATTGCATCATGGGGACAGCAAGGAGAAAGAAGTGACATAAAGGTATGCAAGTCTCCAAATATAGCCTGAATCACTTATGTTGCTTTCATGATTCATATACAAGTGGAGGATGAAACTGTTCCCTTGTGAGAGGAAAAGTTCCCTATGATAGTGATTTGTTTTCAGTATATCAGATACTTGATCTGAAATGGCATGTTTGTAACAATATATACCCGTGTCTTCTCTTCTGGTGTCAGTTACTTAGTCCTGGAGAAAGCCGTATATGTGAGTTGTGTGTGTTTGAGATAAAATAAAAGATATTGTAAAAAAGATGATCTGGTAGGCAGTGGATTGAGACTCAGAAGAATTGAGTTCAATTCCAATTTACATTCATTTCAACCAAAATAAACAACAATAGTGTGTCTAATTCCAAGCGTATCTCTGAATTTGATGGCTTGTAAGGCTTACATAGTACTTGCTTGTACTCGTAAAACAGGAGTAACAGCCCCATATTGCATAGGAGTGTTGCCAGGATTCAGTCAATTTAGTGCTTGTGAGACATGAAGGCTCTTGCCTGACAGGAAGCATACGCAGTGCACTGAGATATGAAGGCTTTGATTTCTTTCCCTGCAGCCATTTCTGCCATGCTGATTGCACCAGTATATGCTACCTTCTCTGTAGTACTTGCACCTTAGCAAGAAATATGGAGTAGACTGACACTGAAAGATGCTCTGCAATCCCTCTGTGGCTGTGAAACCACATGCCCTTGTTCCCAAAGGTGCTGCCCAATGTGTCTCATTCTGCTGCAGTGGAAACTATGGTTGTGATGTTAATCATAATCCTCGGCCATGGGAGGAATGGTCAAGCAAAGAAACAGCAGCTGCTTGAAGACCCTTTCTTCACCCTGATTATCTCAGAGGCATGCAAGCTCTGAGCCTCTATCTCTCAAGGCAGCTACGCTGCTGCTTCGGGTTGGCAATTATGCGCTTGCCTTAAGCTGAGGAAACACTGACCTCCTGAAGCAAATTCCTGCAAGTCCTGCAATATGTTTATGCATTTATTTAATCAAATTATTAGAGGATTTATCTGAAAGCATCTGAGCACACTATGCAAACCGAGCAAGAACAAATTCCCATTTGATAGAGGAAAACAAACTCAGAAGCATGTGACAAAAAGGAAACTTGGATGATAGTTAATTAATTTTTCCAGTCAGGGAGGATTAGTTAGTATCTGATCAGTGTGGACAACCAAATCATTATATATTCATAGACCTTGTCTTAAATATCCATCAGAGATTAAGTGGTATGAACATGGTGTTCAAAGGGAGAAGAATCAGGTATCTAGCTTTTCCTTTTCTTCCAATTTCTCCAGTTGGAGCCTGAAGATCTGGGAATGTCTGTTTTGTTTCCTAGCTGTGAATTGGTCGATTGCATCCTTTTCTTTACCAAAATATTGACAATGAAAAATTGAGCAAATTTCCCCTGTTTCCCTCCTCCATTTCTCTCCAAATAGTAAAATTGAATGAGACAAGTTGCTCCAAGACAGTGCCATCCACCAGTATGCAACTGTAATCAAAGTATTTGCCACACTGAGAGCTCCACAAAAGTCTCTAAAATGTTTTTGAACAAAGGAAGAAATAAAACCTGGACTTGCCCTAGCCAGCAATAATTTTCTACAATCATCTGGTGCAAGGGGATTTTACCTATGATGAATGGTCTTGCATGCTTGTTTCAGTTAATGTCTTGGACTCAGAAGGGATTGCAAGCCTGGATTTAGTCATGTCTCTAAAGCTAGTGGAATCCTTAGGCACTACAGGAATGCAAATTACTATTAAGTTTGAGTCCCAGACATAAAGCTCAGAGGGCTGTGTGCTCTTTCAATGCATTTCTCTATATGTAACTGTTGCAGATAAGAGTCCATAAAACCTTCTTAGCCAGCACACAAATACGTATCTTCCAGCTTTTCCTTTAAGTATAAAAAAACCCCCAAAAACAAAAAAAACCAACTCCAACCCCAACCTTCCCAAAGTGTACTTACCAGGAAGCACTGGAAAGCTACCTGATTTCAGAAATATGGTTTCAGGTTTTGATGACGAAAAAGCCATCCTAGGACACCACCTGCCCAGGAGACAGTGTGAGCCAGGGCAGGTGGTGTCCTCTGCATTCCCGTGGAATATGGCAAAAGGTACTCGCATAGCTATGAACCTTCTTCTTCCTCTGTTAAATCACTGCTGCTTGGAGAAAATCAGTGGACATGGTTTATTCACAGAGATTGGTGTAAGGCTGAATTACCACAGAACAGATGAGGTTAGAAGGGACCTCTGGAATGCATCTGGTCCAACTCCTGTATGTACCTACACCAAGATCTATAGCTTTAGACCCACTGGAAGGAAGGAAGGAAGAAAGGAAAATTAGAGGAATGGTTTCGTAGCACTTCTGAGACCCCCCTGCAAACAGATTCTGCCTTGTAACTCCCCTGAAACAATGTGCTGTCTCTCAGAAGGGAATGCCTAATCTAAATATTAAGGTCATTTTGTAACGAAGGTTCTTGATTGAGCTGTGTAAGAAATATTCCTTTGCATAGCTCAGAAAATTTCTGTCATCTAATTCCCCCAATTGGAGATTTCAAGGTCAGTCTGCTGCAAATGGAAGGCAAAACTAATATCGAAAATAAGTGTAAATGATAAGTTATCTTTCTCTTTCTGTGTTATATTTTTCTGCACTCAGCAGAGCATAGTGAAGAAATCGCCTTGGATTAGTTTCATATTCTCTGCAAATATAGAAATTAGTTTCTGAGACAAACATTTCTAGGAGTCTCTATGATACAGATACTATGTGTCCGATCTATAACATTTTCCTATATCTGCAGCTCTCTGATTAAAAGAAAGGGGAAGCTTTTTCTATCTTTTTGTCAAAAGACTTTGATGGTCAGTAGTAGCACTACTATAAAAGTACTTAAACAGTCCAGGTAATAATATTAACAGCTCTGATAGTTCTAAGTGGTACATTAAATACAACAGAGACACACTTCTTAAAATGTTCAAGAATCACACTTTTTGGATGAATTGTTTGTATTTATAAATTATGTAACAGCTTATAGGACAGCTTTATTATTATTATTGCTGCTCTTTGTCAATATACTTGCAGAATCATAAGAATTATTTCCAATAAATTATTTCAGCATTGCTTTGTGTATTCTTGAGATTGCTCAGAAAATACCTGGAATTTTGAGATGGCCTATAGCAATAAAAATATTTCTATCCGTTTACTAAGGAATTAAATTCCTGGGTTTTTTATTTTGATGCATATTGGTCACTGAACATGTCTTTCCATCAGAGAAAAATTATTTCAAAAACAAGCTAAAAAATCTTTTTTTTGTTGTTAATACGCATAAACATTAGTATAAGGAACAGGTTTGCTTGTGGGTTGGGTATTCAAACTGAAATTATTAGCTTGAAAATTGTTGCAGAGAAGAAAGGCACCTTAAAACTTAACAGAGCAGACCCAAATGTGTATTCAAAGTCATATTTTCACTAGTGAGAGAGAAATAACATTTAATTTCTTATTTATTTTTCTATTAGTTCTGCATACTAGCTCATTGTGTATAAACTTAGTTGTCTTCCAGTTCCCTGCACAACAGCAAAATAATCCCTCAAATATCATCTACATTATGTCTACACTTTTGGTGCCACTTTAAGGCTCTGAGGTAACCACACAGACAGACTCCATACACAGATGGTTCACATGAAACGTTTCTGTAAATATAAATTTTTGTGCCTTACGCAGTCACTTTTGATTCTTATGTGTGGGAGTTTGAATCATTCACTGTCATGAATTTGTGTTTGCTTTCCTCATTATACAGCAGTCATAAATGTGAAAAGGAGGTAGAATATGGAGAAAGATCAAAGGAAAATGGAGAATGGAAGATAGGAAAACTTTAGATGTGTGAAAGAGTATACTCTAGGGATGGGAATATTTGTGAGAATAGCAAAATGAGTTTCTCCTCAAATATTTCTGCAAATATTTAATGGACAGTAATAGCAGTTGAAAGAAATCATTAAAGTGAAAATAAGTAAAATTGGAAACATTTTAAGAAAAAAATACTGACTTTTTTGAAAAGGAAAACCCTTTTCTTTCCCAACTCTACAGCTGCTTGATAAACAGAAGGTTGTCTTTCAGCTTTTCTTAGTATTTTTCTAGCCTTTAGAATTTGACACAAGTAATTGCTTTCTAAATGTGGAAAGGCTGATCGGTTTAGTTCAATTACTTCACCTCTAATGAGAAAAAATCATACTTTTAAGGCAAGGAAAGAACCATAGCTAATGGATATTGCCCAGTCTGGCTGTCTGCATAGCACAGCCTCAACATTTCATCAAGGTCTGGGAGGCAATGAAATGTGATGATCCAGCTCTCGGGTGCCCTGAGACCTGAATTATTATGTTAAAAAGTGGTGGTCCCAATACTACTCCTACTCCTCCTCTGCTTGCTTAGTTTAGGAAGAAAATAATAATTGTCTTCTTAGATCATGTTTCCTTTTTAATTAAGGGCTCTGCACTCTCAAGAAAGATCTATGTTTATTAATCACAGACGGAAGGAGGCATGGAGGCTTTGAACAGTGGGCAAAGCCCAATATTTAGAGACCTTGTTCTGGGGAAAATCACCCAGGCCCCTCTCCCAGATTCCTAACTCCTTCTCTGTGTCTGCAAGCATCATTGCAAATCAGGCCCTGGGGTACTTTTGTGGGCCAATTGCTTTGCTTAGATGCTCAGCATTTTTTCATTAAGTCCAAGAGTCTTCTTCTCAGAGCTGACATCTCAACATGATAATGAGAACATCTTCTATTTCATCTGAGAAAGTCCAACAAGGAAGTGAGACATCAAACAAATGGAAGAATCTTTCATGTTTGGAAAGCTGACTGTTTTAACACACATCTTCGTATTTTTATTTTTTTTTCTGGGGAAAAAAAAGAAGCATTTGTCTTTACAAGAGAGTGAATTTTATAAAGGAAGTACTTTCCATCTTAGGTCCAGGCTTAATGAAATGAAATCTTAGGACCTCTTTAAGTCTGATCCAAAGAGAAATAAAACCAAACACAACATAGGGCCAATTGTCTGAATATGTTAAGTAAAGGAGGAAAAGAGAGAGAAAATTTGACCATGTACAGAAGTTTGAATAGAGAGGTTAAAAAATAAATATTCTGATGACTGAGCATTCGTATTGTCAGGGTGCTCCCAAAGCAGAATGCAGCTATTACTTGGAGTAGAAATAGTTTGTGAAGAGTTGACAGGATGAATTGATTTAAGGTGTTCAGAATGAAACAATTATTTAGCAAAAGTATAAAGACAGGTAAAGGTTTTCTTAAGTTTTGAGTAAAACCCAATACAATCTTGTTCCTGAGGTGAGGTAAATACTTTTTTTTCAAACTCATTTTCAGTGTTACAGGGAGGAGGAATACAGAGTTCAGCATTAGGCATCCTATGTACAAACACTTCCATTGCATCATTCGTTTCCATTTGGGCAATAGCTCTGAGACAGTGTTTATTTGGATCTTTCCTCCTAGGTGAGGAAGGGATGAATAGGAAACTGTAATTTTTCTCTTAGAAAAAGCTATGACCATAGCAAAGACATTTTGAGAAAAAAAAAAAAGTCCTGCAGATTCATCCTGAGTCCTATTGGATCTGCCTTAAAAACCCATAAAGATATCCTCATTCAAATTCATGACTGCTTTACATAGCTTCAGTTGTGAAATTATATGTGTACCACGAACCTCCACTGCCATTTAAAAAAAGATAGCTTGTGAGTATTGCGCTTGTGGAGATGTGCTAGAAAACAGGAATCCTAAAGATGCATAAACCAGGCGGAGGATATAAAAAGAATGTTAAATATATTTTATAACTTTTAAGGTCTAACTGATGCTTTTCAAATCCTCATGTTACATTTCATGAGGGCTTGATCTTGTTGTTGTGCATTAAACTTGCTCTGCTGTCAGAGCAAAACATGCCTCTACCTACATAACTGATATCCAGGGGGATTTAGGCTAAGAAATTTCTGGATCCCTTCAATGGTTTGGGATGACTCTGCTAAGGCCAGTAAAAGCTGCTGGTGGCCGTGGCTCTGCCAAGGGAGAAGATTTACTCAAGGGGGTAATGGTCAAGGTCACAAACTGCAGCCCTGAGAGTATTAAATTCCTCTGGGATCAGCAATATTCTGGATTTTAACTTTCAACTGGAGGACTTCATGTGCATATTACTTCCCTTTTGGGTCCACCCCAGTATCTCCAGTACAAAAGCAAGAAAATTTTCCCTTTTAGGGTGTTTGGATGCTGACTCCTGCCATTTTTTAACTCCTACTCTTCTTTTCCTCCATTTTAGAAGTGGTCTAAGTAAATTAGGCATTTCTTCCACTTCTTTCACAGTTTTTTGTTCTTTTTTTAGGAGAAAGGAATCAAATAATGAAACCAAGTGAGTTGATTAGTATGCTTAATTGCATAGTCGACATAGTGACTAAACCAAGAACACTTTTTAACATGTGATTTCTGTTTGTTTTTGTTTTTTTCTTTTTTTGGCTAAGTTTGGCTGGTAACACTACATTTACCAATTCTTTATCTAAAAAAAAAAAGGCTTTTTTACATTTTGAAGCCTATCTTTAAGCTTCTTGAACTCACTGGAACAAAACCAGGAATCAACATCCTCTGCCTTCCCATAGGGATGGATCCAGTGTCTCCTTGTCCTCTGAGAGCAGGTCAGGATAATCATCTCCAGCTGGCTTAATGTTACAGAGGATTTTTTGCCCTCTGTTGTGATTAGCGGCACATTTCAGCCTGGTTTATGTGAACAAAGCCAGCGAGCGAAAAGTAATAGGGCATGGATCCTCTGAGGCTTCAAAGCCAAGCTTTTCCCAGCTAAATGTCAGTTGACTACTGTTTGTCAGCGGCATGGAAAGCCCTGACAGAAGGAAATTGAGTCTTTTCTGCTGTTTAATACCTGTGTGGCAATGGGCTGTACGTGGTGCCACACTAGGAAATGAAGCGTGCCTGGAAAGAGTGCAGCAAGGCGAGGATGCTGCCTCACCAGTACCAGACACTGCAGCAGCCTCAGGGTGCCCCAACTCTTTTAAAGACCCACCTCAGGGGCAGTGGGAGTTTCCCAGTGTGCTTGCTCTTTTTTGCCTAGAAGAGGGTGTCCCCAGCAGCCTTTCTATACCTTACCAACTTAGGAGTTTGTCCTCTGGCCCAACGCTAAGTTTGGTAACGCAGGAAACAGCAGCAAGGCTCTGGGTTCTGGAGGATGAGGCATGGTGCATTCCCATATGTGGGGGTAGTAGGGTTAGAGTTTTAAGAACAGAAGTCTACAGTTCTTCCTTGCATCACTGACTTTGGAGGATATTCTTTGGAAATCAAAGAGGGTGTTTGTGTGAGTAAGGTGTCTGGGAGGAAAAGGACCCTGACTCTACCTGTCTACAGCTGTGCTGAAATCAGGAATAATGTCCCTAACATAAGAATATAGATTGTAGTCTGATTAGTATTTCATCTAGTTGTTCATAAGCTAAATGCTGCAGATGACTCACCATTGGTTGAAGTTCATACTACAGGTATCACTGCCGGAGTAAATAATGCTATTAACTGTTTGCACTTAGTCCTGTTTGTTAATCTCTCTTGGACATGTTATTTGCAGTTGTCATCAAGATAAATTTGCGCCCTGCCAAACTGCAAACAAGGACTGCCATCTCCACCAGTTTATTCATGCCAACAGTTTCAATTAGCTGAACTCTGAAATAGATCTGTTTTAGGAAGAGAAATACCATACCTAACAAGTCATTTTTTATCTGTGTCAAAATAGCAATATCACAATGAAGATCTGATCTCAATGACTGGAATAGAGCTATGAATAATAGTATCTAATCAAGATATTAATTAAAACTTGTAATATCATCTTAATGGGAACATGTTGCAAAGTTAAATTAGATTTTTTTTCCCTTTTAAATTAGCACTGTCAATTAACAGGTGTTCTCCATATGTAATTATTTTCAGTTGAATGAAAAGCTGAGTTAAACACTACAGCTGCATAGGGGTAGATTACGGTCAGACACTTTAAGAGGATGAAGGCAGAGAGAAGTGAAAATGTGGACCAGGATGCTCTGGATAAGTTCCACTTTGCTAATCACATCTTACTTAGTCAAAGCTACCTGGTCGTTTCAATTAGTTGCTGTACATTTCCTTGGAGGGCTGTGTGCTTTGCAATATAAAATTGAAAAGCTGCTTCCCCTCACATGTGCCTGCTTTTGACTCTCAAGTTACACAAATTTCAAAAACCAGATCTGTTTCAACTTAATTTTTGTGTGCAGGAAAGGCATTTCACTTTATCTGTCTCTCTCTTTAGGTGTATTTGTATGAACGTACATATGTATAGTTTTTGTTTTTCTTTAAAGGTTGCGTACAAACTGAGTCTTTCTGTGGGTAAAATAGTGCTTTTGCTTTTTTCATGGAACATCTCTGGATGAAAATTTGTCCATTGGTTTGCTGAAAAATCTGGTTGTATGTTTTCTAGGCTTCCAAGTTGTACAGCTGGTGGCCTCACGGGCTGATTCGGCTCATCGCCCAGACTGGTTTTGAATGTTTTGACAACAATGGTCTAGTATTGAGCTTCCACAGCAAGAAGCCTTTAGAATCAGTCCCATTTGAATGTCTAGTGATGACAGGGGTTAAAACAGGGATTTCTGAGTCTGAAGGCATGGGATAAAGGACAAAGTTGTGCTTGTCCAGACAAAACCAGATTTTTTGTTGTTTTGGTATTTGTCAAGTAGACTATTGGGCACCTGTGGTTACCCACATATAGAGGTCATCAGTGCAACTTAATCATTGCATTTATATCCCGTAATGCTGAAGGGATGGATCTGCTCTTCAACTACGACTGAAGGGGCACTTCAGAATTACCTCCATTTACCCTCTTATAAAATGAATATTCAACATTTAAGTGAAAAAAAATCTGTTTCATTCAAAATCTAAAGCCTGCCAAAATCAATGGAAGACTTTCCAGGAACTTCAGTGAGCTTTGGTTATAAGTGAAAAGAATGTCTGAACAACCTTTACAAATGAATAGGAAATCACAGGAACAGTTTGCATTTATACAGAACTCTTCCCCTAAGGATTTCATTCTACTTTGAAGATGGGTTCCTTGAACAAGCTTTAACTCCATTTAAATATCTATACATATAGAGATTGTTTTATTTAAAGTTTTTCTTTTCCTCCATCAAACACGGTGCATTTTTTCCCTCTTTCTGGTTTCTCAGTATTTTTCACCACCTCTAGCCAGACATTAGATTTCCTAAGACAGCCAGATCCCTGTCTTGACAGGTTATTAATTATCACAGCTGGAGGTGGGGTGTTGTGGCTGTTCCTTGCTGTTTGTCATTTGACAGTAAAACTGGATGAAAACTAAGGCTTTGGAAGAAAATATGAACAAACCCCAACATTTGTATACAGTGCACATTGGTTGAACAGCTGCTGGGTTGTTTTTCAGACCATCTCTGATGCATCTTATCTTTCTTTCTTGAACTTGTCTTTTCTGAACTCAGAGATCTTAAAACAGAGAATAATGTGACAGCAGACTAATACAGAATGAAGCAATTTTTTCTGTGGAAAATGTCTTGCCTTACTTAAATATATTTCCCAGAAATCTGTAGAGTGAGGTTGAAGTAGGGTGGTGATGGGAAGATACCTTCAAAACAAACAGATGACCCCTTCCAACAACACAACCATTTACCAGTTATCACTGGGGGATACTAAATTCCCTACATCTAGCTGTTGTCTGAAATCACTCATTTTGGGGGTGATTCATTGAATTTGGGGTGGTTACTTGGTCATTGATTTAATTAATGCTTGCAATGGTGAGTGTGACTGGCAGAGTAAGGTGGGTGTTTGCAAAGGGATGTTGTCTGCATTGCCAGGAAGCTTTCTCTGAACATCTGCACCACTTGCACACTAAGGTGAAGCAAGAATCTCCCAGTGGCACACATGGGTTGTGAGAAAATTCAACCCAGGGAAGGACAGTTGTGGCATCAGGGCCAGGAGGTGCAAAAGTAGCCAAGGAGCACTACTAGAAGCACAGACCCTACAGAATTGTCCTTTCATAAGCTTCTGAGGCACCTCTGGGACTGATGTTTGCCAGGGGCATAGAGAAGGAGTTGGAAGAGTTTGTGCATGTCCTGCATGGCAGGACAATGCAACTCCTGAGAAAGATGAAGTCAAATTTGTGTGAAGCTTAACTTTTTCTCTGACAGTCCTGAGGATAAGCTGCTGTTGTAATGTTGTAAAGCTCTGAAGAGCAGAGAGTATCCAGAAGAGGACAGTGCTGTACTCACACATCAGCTGGATCAGGTTGGAAAGCCAGGAGCGTTGGAGAAATATTGTGAGATGAGAAATTGTTCTCCTCATGTAATCAGTTCACTTAATTGGCAACAGATTCTTCTGACACATTTACACTCATTTTATTTTTGTATCTGGTCAAGCTCTATCATGGAAGTACTAGATGTCACCAAGGTAAATTGTGGCAGCAGCACTGCCTTGTGGCTTCATTTTTCTTCCAAGTTAGAATGAGATCTGAGAGGAAGAAAAGGGAGAGATGGTCAGCCTAAGTTAGAATGCAATAATTGTGCTAAAAAGGAAAGACTTTATCTCTTGAGGAGCACTTTGCAATGTTTCCTGAAAGTGAACAAACTCCTTTCCCTTTCCTCTAGAAGTTTTACCGTGCCCAGATCCCTCAGCCAGCACCTGTAACTCACTCGCACACTGTGTCAGGCTTCCTCATTCATTTAATCCCAAAGGACCCCAGCAGCCTTGGCTACACTGAAATGTAGCTAAATCAGTTGAGATCAGATTCTTTCATTGCTTTGCAGCATGGTACCAGTGCCTTAAATCATGGAAGGAGGTAGGGAATGAGCTGATAATAAAGGTCCTAAAATATGCAAGAGACAGATCACGTGTTTGAACTAACTGGTGCCAGACGGTGAACTGCAGTGATCCACACTGGACATGACAAATGCATAGCTCAGCCTGGCCTCCATCTGGGAAGAAATGGAGAATGACAGATGCACTTCGGCTCCCAGGGAAGGATGTATGACGATCTGTGAACTGAAGTGTCCCTGGAGCCACAGGAAGTGTCTGGCACTCCATGCTGGCAAAAAGGGTGTTTTATGCCCTGCAAGCTGAAAGGCTGGGACGTCAGCCTGTGTCCGTTTAAAGGCTTCTGGCAGTACCTGCCATTTATCTCTTCTGTACTTGTTTTCAGAAAAGCTACTTCTTTCTTGCCTGAGTTTCTCTTGCCAAGTATGCAGTCCTACAAGTGCTCCTCTGCTGAAATGGAGACCTCATGTTTGGTTCCTCACTGCAGCTCAGTCTACACCCCAGAGGTGCCCACTGCAGAACAGCCTCTCCTCTGTTGTCAAACTGGTCACAGCTGTGATCACCTATACCATTGCTCTGAGCATGCACATCTGCTGCATGACTGTCACTCAGCCTCCTCCATCAAGCTTAAGTTTCAGGATTCAAGTAACTTGAAAGGGCTGGAGAAGGGAAATTTCCCATGTGCAACATTTTAATGGCTCTCTGTGTGCTACCAAACCCCAACATTCACCTCTCTCTGGCATAGCTTTATCTCACATCAGAGTCAGATTTCCTTGAGGAAGGAGCATAGGGAAGTTTGGGACCAATGAGCAACAAACAAAACCAGTGAAGGTCAAGTTCAAAGGAAACAGGGTGTGATTCTTCACACAAGGTGTAGTTAAGTTGTGAAAATGTTTGATGAAGAATACTGTGGAAATCATTCATTTGTGTGGCTTTGAGGGGAAACTGGACAAACTATTGAAAAATAATCTCTGTCCCTTTCATCCCTGCAAATGCTGTATTTTAGAAACAAAACACAGCTTGGGAAGTGATACTCTGGGCTGTCTCCATTTACCAGCCTTTGAATGTGTACTATTATATGAGCAAAAAACAATTAAAAAGTTGCCAACTAGATTAATTTTAATCTTTACATCACCCAAACCTCCTAGTGCTAGTCAGTTGTGTTGCATATTAACATCAACAGTGAAAGAAAACTTGTTTGCAAATTTGTCTTGAGGACAACCTGGAGAAGATGTTCAGTGAATGACATTCTTTCAATTCACCTCCTCCCTGCATACATTTTAAAGTCACAACAAGCCTGAAGCCATACTACTTGAGTAATTATCTCAGACTTTGCAAACTATGCAGGGTCAGGACTGGGACATATTTGACTGGAGAAACCTCCAAGACAAATCCAGCAACCCTCAGGAGGTGACACGAGAATTTCAGGGCTGAACCAATATTCCTGGATGATGGGTGTTACTGCTGCTTTTTTACAGAGCTTCTCCCTTAGGTAATGCACTTACCTGCATATGAGGATATTCAATGATGTATTTGTAATTGGGACTTGCTCCACCTACTGGGAAAAATTTCAGACTTCTTTTTGGTTATTAGTCAGAAAGATCCCATCAAACCCAGTGAGGGGACCAGATTATTTAAATGTTAATGTGGGAGAGGTGAACATAAAGGAACTATTCATAGCCAGTACATTCTATTTGCTTGACATCTGCTGCAGGGTCTGAAGTGAAATTATACCTAAACATATCTAGAGTGCAAATAGCTGGGATAGAAAATGGGAAAATATTTCTTATGCCAGTGACAGACCCTTTCAAAGGAAAGGACTTACTGGGGGCCTTATCATCATTCTGGTTCATGCTTTCTGAGAGAGACAGTCATTTGGGGATTGCTGACTCGCTGCTATTTTGAAAACTTCAGGAGAGGGAAAGCTGAAATCTGAGCAGTCATTGTCTGACTACACCAGCTCCTCCTGAAATGCTAAGTGTATATAATAATGTCTTTTCCTTATGGAGCCTAAGCTGATAATAGTCTTGCTGTTAAATGCCATATTGTGCAAGGGAACAAGCAGACGCTTTCTGCTGGGTAGCGTAATTTTTGTCAGTGAAATTTCTGTAAAGGTGCTGGTCTCTTTAATACATCGTATCTGGGAGGCTCTGTCCCTTGGCTGAATATTTGCCCTTGAGATCCAAGTACAGACAGGTGCTTCTGCAGTGGGGAATAAAAATCCCTCCCCCCCTCCACCTTACTGCCTTATTGAACTGGTTATCTCGGGGGGAAACACGTCACTGCTAGCCTCCTATTTCCCACGAGCAAAGGTCAGTCAGTACCCTACCATCTTCCATTCTCCCTCCATAATTGCTTCTCATATTGAAAGAAACATTCTTTATTACTCTCTGCTAGTGTGTGTTCACCACATAGCCCATGTCATGGTTTTATTTTCTCTTCTAGCTGACTGGCATGTCCATTTCTCAGTTCATCGTCTGTTTCCTTTTACACGGAAAAGTATGCATGTGTGTGTGCATAAGAGGGATGCAGAGTTGAGTTAGACAGTCGTTCCTTCCTGCTAGCCTCACAAGATCAGCTGCTTGCATCTCAAAAGTACACTGCAGTTAGGTTAATATGAAAGAAATAAAGCAAATTAGCTTGGTTTGTATAGCAGGTTTTGGAGATAGTTTATTGAAGCAACAAATTTCAGTTGCGTGCATTTACTACTTCATATCATCTTTTATGAATAAAATATGCTTGTGAAAATTCCCTCAGAAAGTAATAATGTGGGGAAAAGTGATTGAAATCTTGTTACTCTGTTCATGTTACAAAGTTGAAAAGCTGCTCTCAGCCAGAAATCAACATTTTGTTATAGAACCTAGGTTTTCTGTAAGAAAACAGGGAGAATTTCTGGGAGAATGCTAAAGAAAGTATTGCTTGTGTGTAAGTGGAAAATCCAGCAGTGTATTGTATAAGGAATAACATGTGTTCACGTGATTAAAACCTGGGGACAGCATTCTCAGGAAGCATTGCACAATACATGATCTAATACACATCAAATTTTCATGCAATCCCAGTGTGCTTGCAAACCAAGCCACACATACTGTCAGAATAGGTGCAGTTAAATTAGACTTAAAAACGTGTGCACATTTTTGCATAAAGCTGGGCCATCTTGCTCACCAATAGATGTGTCCCTTACAGCTCCGGTTTCTGTGCACTGGAGCAAACTGGTGCAGCGCCGACCTTCCTGAGCTCAGTGCCCACCCTGCCTCCCCATCTCCATTGGTGGAGGCAGTAAGAATGAACATGTGCCCAACACATTTTGAAAGCTTCATTTTGGCATGCCGATGTAAGCCCAGCTTCAAGGGTGGCTTAAGCTAATGCACTGTCTCCTGAATTCAGTGTCCAACCTTTAAGTACACATTCCTTTTACAATATCCAGGGGTGATAACCAGTGACAAAAAGCAGAGGGGAATAACACCTTATACACCCAAGTTAGATTCCAAAAGCCTCTAGTTTAGTCTCTCTGAGCCTGTTTTCCACTTGTAAAAGGAGTTAGGAAAATAAATATCTAAAGGTTTCCACAGTGTGCCATAAAAATTATTACAAATGTAACAAAACCAGACCAAACAGGTGAAATGGAAATCCAAGCCAGCCTGGTTCTTGGCATTGAAAATCAGTTGGATAATCTAGGTCTGTTATATTTTTCCTGGTTGTCTTTTTACAGTTGGTATACCAGATATACAAGTTAGTCAAAGCATCAGTAATTTATTCCACCATTCCCAGTGTTGAAAACCCTTGCTGACATGTTGATGAAACTCTACTCAGTTGGAGAGTCTAATTAAGTGCACAGCAGTTTATAAAGCTGGCTAAATTCAGACACAATCCACTGCAAAGTAGGGAAATCTGCCCGATACAGAAAGCTGGGTTCTCTGTTAGACTTAAAAAAAAAAAAAATTAGAAAATGAAAAAAGTAGTAAAAAAGGACCAGTTATGTATATATTGTGTATGTGTGTGTATATAGGAACATACACATATATATGTATACATATAACAAGAACAAAACTGGAGTGACGGGATTGTCAAATTGAGTGGTAACAAATCCCTTGACTTTCGCTTAAATAATACAGATTAAACAGTACAGTGGTTTTCCAGAAAGTCCTCCCTTGTTTGGCAAACTTCTAAACCACAAAAGAATAGTTTTGAGCCCTAGCCAAATCCTTTCTCTACCAAGTTCACTGAGATCCCTTTTTCTGGATCAGTGTATATAATTACCATGTGTGTCTATGGTAACAGCTGCACAACCTTTTGTCTGAAAATAGTGAAACTGACTATGTTTTTGATTAATTGATGAGTAATCAAATATCATCTAATATCCAGTTGCTTCAGACAGACTGCTCATTAGGACTAATTTACAGAGCTTGAGAGTTAGGGGTTTATTTTCTTAGCTATCACTGAGCTGATATTTTACTGTTGGCCATTTTTATTTTCCTGCTGCCTTTGCCTGTATTGTCTGTTTTGTTTATTTAGTGGGCAGATACAATAGCTGCAGTTTTGCCTTGAATTTAACACAGTTAAAAAGCCAAACTATTCTTGAAAAGAATATAGAAAAGAGACAGCACCAGCTTTCATCACAGGCTGTTTCCTCTTTTCGTCCTCTTTTTACCACACCTTAAAGCTGGTGTGGGTCTCTGATGGGTCAGACCAGGGAGCTGCTCTGGCTGAAAACTAACTTGAAATAAAAGCCAGCATTCTCCAGAGTGCCCTGAGCCCTCTCATGCCCTAGTAAGGTCTGGACCAAGGAAAGGGCAGGAATTCACAACCAGGTGCAGTGAAATGGTCATCTTCAGCGGCTCTGATGACTAGATTAGACTTCATAGTGATTTTAAGCCACTTTATTGCATACTGGAAAAATATCCTGTGTGTAGCACAAGTTTATGCCAGCCTTGAATACATTGTCATAACATAAACAGGAAAGATGAAGTATTCCCTGCTGCACAGAGCATAGTTCTGAAAAGTCCTTCGGTATCCAGAACTCATATTCATACAGAAATGACTCACTTTGGTTGTCTCTATATAAGATGCTCTGTGTTAGATGTATTTTTAATGGGAACCAGTGCTCAGAAATACTTTATGAACAGAGTAAGTTGCCCAAGCTGTAGGTGGCTCTGGTCCTTCCCTGAAAATCTTCGTTCTGTATAATTAAATCTCACCTGTTAGTTTTGCAAATCCTTCAGAGAGGAGCAAAATAATTTGCTATAAAATCTTACTAAATTAATTAGGTTATTTTGATGGACTGAATTTGGTTCATTTCAGAAGTAGCACTCCAGTCTCTGCAAAGTCCCATGATCATTCTGAGGGTCTAATAATATCTTTTATAACATATGTTCCCTTTAGAAGATTTTTCTAGCCTAAATCCAGAGATAGGAGAAAAGAAGGTTTTTGTTCAAAAGTGAAGATTTTTAGGTTTGTTTTTCTTTTTTTTAGCATAAACCATTTCTAATTCTTCTATTCTGCTTTGTGTAAGCAAGTTGGAATGAATGATTGACAACATAATCACTTGGTCATAGTTATTATAGAACAATAAAGATGTTGCCTTCTTTTCAGTTTTCTATCTGCAAAGTGGGGATACAGTTTCTGTCTCAGAGGACAGTTATGAAAATTTGTTGGGTAATGTTTGGACTGCATTTTGTCTGTACTAAGTACTATGTAATTATTTAATGTCCCAATTACAGATGGTTGACACTGTGTCACATCCTTGGAGTATTGCTCACTTATTTTATTTTTCAAGACTCTGAAAATGTGAATGTTACACTTGTTCTGAGTGTAATGCATCAGACATTAGAGCACAAATGTGGGGTTTGTTATAACACTAAGATTAATACTCCAATGCATGCAATTTTTTATTGATTGGTCTTAATAGTTAGTGTGTTTCTATCATTTTATACAAAACTGTCTAACAAATTCCTGCTATGCTTCCTTGTAATCTCAAGAAGAGACTTGGATTTTTTCTTCTTCCTGTAGCCTAGATTTTGACATCGTGTTATTGAAAAATTCACCTTTAAAAGATATTTATGTATGACTATATATATCATATTTATATATGATTTATATGATTAAACTTCACGTGTGCTCAAAACCACAATTGCAGTGTTGAGGAGTCTAATAAAATCTCATGCCTTGTTAGTTGAAACCAGTTTTAGTATGTGCACCCAAGAAAAAAAATAGAAAAACTGAGTCATTCAAAATTCTTGTGGAAGAATGCTTTTTACAATGATTTGATGGCTTCAGGCCTCAACACTCCACAATCTCTGGTTGTAGCAACCACTTGTAAGGAGCACCTTAATTTTAAGTGGGGTACATTTATTTGACTTCCCTTGCTGGGGTCTCTAAGCAGAATAGGCACCAGCCCAATACCAAACAGCCCAGTCGCCGGTGGATGGAGAACAAAGTGAGCAAGAGTATGGCGCAGTGGTCTAGAAATTGTGAATTTTAATACATTAAGTTTTGATGAATATTTAAAAGAGATATAAATAAGCAGAAACAATTCCAAAAATGCTTGTGTGACTCTGCCTTCTATATCCACTCCTACGTGTTGTGCTCTGACTATTGCACTATAGAGTTATGTTCTTCCTTCAGTACACTGATTCTTTGATCTCATAGGTCCAGTTGAACTTGTCTATGGGTGTTAAATATCTTTCTTTCCCTCAGAGCACAGTGGTGGGATACCATCCAGGTGAAGGGGCCTGACTTCTTGCTGTGGCAGGTGGTTTTGTGATAAAGCTGGTGCTTACCTTGTACTTTGGGGGTGCCCCAGTTTCTGACCCTGCAAGGTCTTAAATGTTACTCTGTGAAGCAGAATTTGATGGGGTTCACTTGGAGACCCCTGAAGGGTAGCCTTGCACAAGTTCCCTTTGCTTTCCTTGCTCACAGAGTGGACAGCACACAGACAGCCTCTGTGGTTGTGGCTTGTTAAAAACCTGTCCTGGGAATTTTTGGATCAAAAATACAAATGCTTTATGAGATCAGATGCTGCTAAACTACATTGCTAACTAGTGTTATATTATAGCATAAGACTTAGAAATTGAGAAATCTTTCAATTACAATTTTAGATGCCCAAGTTTTTTCATTAGACCTGGTCTATGTGCTTTGAAGAGATCTGTCTCCTTCTATGGTTTAGTACTGATTGTGTCTGCATTATCATGGCTTTGCACAGTCAGTCATTAGACTTCCTATTTCCAAAGCTAAATCAGAGGGGACTGTCAGAAATGCAGCCTGCAGACATTGATCCAACAGGTCACTAAAAAACATGCTTAAAACATGAGTCTTGAGATGTGATACATACTTCTGTATTTACCTAGATACTTTGGAATAGTCTCAGTTTCATGGAGGACCAGACTTCACAACCCACCATTTAGAGAAATCTCTGCTTGTCTGAGACCTACTCCACACTTCATTTTCACATCCTACATCCCCCCAAAAAACACCCCAAAATTTTGGCTCCCCCACTATATACCCACATCTTTCCAAATCAGAGCTATCATTCTGCCTTTCTCTTTCTCACTTTCTCACTCTTCTGTGATTCACCTTCACCTCTCCCAAAACTTATCCCTACCTACCCTTGCCTCTGTCTTTTTTTATCCTCTTGGAAGATATGATTTTTTTCTGGATGTATTTAGTCTTATGTCTCTGATCTCATCCAGCTTCCCAATTCTCTGCTGCCTACCTTGGAGGGATGCCCAGGTTTCTGGTCTGTTGGTCACTGGCTCAACAGCGTTCCTTTGCAAGACGCTGCACATCATGCAGTAGGAAAGTTGCAGGAGACAGCATCTTTTGCCTTCTGTGGGAGGTAGTTACCAGAGATCAGCTGCCACACAGTGTTTTGTTCCTGCTTGAGGCAGTAGCTCCCAGCTCCTGATCTTTTTCCTTCATTTCCATACATATTGCTATCCAAAATTAATGACTTTCACATTTTAGGATGCTAAAATATGCAGTCAGAAAATCAGCACATTTGATAAGCAAGATCATGAACTGCTCATAAGCCACTTCTTGGCCATGACGATTATAGTCAATAAAGGGAAACTACAGAAAAATTGCTCATAGTATCTAAATATGAAAGCTTTGAAAAAGGTATTAATGTTTTCTTTATCTCTTGAAGACACAAAGGGATGTCTTTGTCTCTCCTGAAATTCTGCCAGAGGTACAGCAGGGACAAATCTGCTCCATAAAAACAAAATTACACAAAAGAAAATTAAACTAATAAAAAGAAAGCGAGATTACAATAACAATAAAAAACAATAGGCAAAAGAGAAAACAGCTCCCCCTCCCTATTGTTGTGCATCCAGAATCAGTGTCTTACTCATTTGTTAAACTTTTATGGGAGACTCAAATACTGATTTTCTTCAGCATGAAGGTGCCGTTTTTAACAGGAGGAATATGATGCTCCCAGTGCAAGGGAGAGCAGGCATCTGGGGGATGCTAATGTTATATTTTACTCTGCTGGAGGTTTGTAGGCAAGACACCTTTGCCTTATTGTTTCTCCTACATTTTTATTGCCCTAACCTGCTGATGCTGCAAGAACATCTGGTCAAAAACTGTCTGATAAAACCAACTGTAACAGAATTTTTATGTTGCCATGTTACAATTTTCATCATCAGTGAGGCTAAAGAAATAACTTTCCCAGAAAACAAAATATTTTGCCTCAAAAATGAAATGGTGTTCATACAGAAAGGAGAGATGGATACCTCATGAGAAGGGGCAGTCAGGTGGTGTGCTGCCATGGCTGTCCATGAGCCACCAGACTCCACTTCCAAGGGGACATTGTGGTGAGGACATCCCTTGCATCCTGCTAACTGAAGGTCTGATGAATCATAGAAGGGGTTAACCTAGGGACAAGGAGAGAAAACGGCAGCGCAGCAGCATTATTTATTTGCAATAATGGGAATTCCTGTTGGAAAAAGAATGTCCTTCATCCTCTGTGAAAAATGGAGAATTAAAGTTTTACAAGTGACAAATTGAAAAATCTGTGTACAGTGATGAAGGGCTTTGCTTCAAGGTCTTCATACGGGTAAGCATACAGCTGAGTCTAATAGGACTGGAATTTCAACACCCATAATAGAAATAATTAGCTATACTGGTTTACTTGCAGAGTTTTTCATTACTTGCTGGGTTTTATTTAGTGCCACTGTGTGTATACTAACAAGACACACAGCTCTCCAGGACTTTTGAAAAAGTACCCCATTTAAACAGAGGAATGTCACAGGGTAACCTTAACTATTGGTAAGAAGATGGACCAGAAATTATGTTCATGGCCATACTTGCAAGACTGTGATGATGATAATAATAATAATAATAAAAGAGAAGATATCATGCCATTGACAAATAGAAACAATTTTATATCTAATAGGATTTAAGTAATAAAGGCTGAAGGGCTGCAACAGCTGCAAAGAGATTAGATACGTTATGTTTTCTCAGTGTAATAAAACTTGTCAAATAAAGCTGAATAAAATCTTCTTATCTGTGTCTCTGGCTTATTTTTCCTGCAGCCTCTTTCCTTTCAGATGATTGTGGGAATCGCCATTTCTCTAGAATGGTTACACACACGACAGTTCAATTAAAGTCAAGTTAGTGAAAGTTATTGCCAGATTTGCTTTTGGTTGTGACTTTTTTTTTTTTTTAAAGAAAAGGACATCTGCAGCATTTGAAAAGTATGAAGAAGATCAAAAACCCCACTTCCCAGTCTGTTACCAGTCTCTGATACATACTGTACAACTGGTCTGGACTGTGTATAACACTGTAGTACCATAAAATTTAGCACTGGTTTACACCACACCTGGTTGTGATTTAAAAATAAAACACATCAAAGTAACAAGACAGCCTTCCTCCATAGCACACAATGGCTACTCCAAACCATTCCTCTGTGAGGTCTCCCTTACCTCACCTGTTCGCTCTCATCCCTGATGCATCTCTGAGCACTGTTTGGAGACATTCTCCCTTGTTTCTGCTCCTCCTGCCTCAGTTTCTCCTTATCCATAAAAGAAAGCGCTGTTTTTCTAGGGTTAGTGTGCTAACATTTGCTGAGAGCTTTAGGATATGCAGATGGTATTTGCGTTCAAAAGTGTGAGTTGTTATTATTACTGTTAACAAGAAGTGACAGTCTGACATTTTGCTAACCTTTCCATGAAATCCAAGGCCATACCTTTGTCTGGGTTACAAACATACTTGGATTTGCCATGTGGTCTGTCCTTCCATCCAGGCCAGTATTTCTGAACTTGTGTGTGTGTGTCCAATTTAAATTACATGAGCATCTAAACCAGAGGTATACTTTTAAATACTGAGTGGGAAGACCGAATGACAATGCATGTTTGAGGAGTGTTGCTGTTGCCTTCAGCACAAATTTGAAGCAAGTATATTACCTTTAAAGGCAAACCAATGAACCTAGAAAGAAAAGCTAAAGAATCTGTCCAAGCTGATGTAATACATAAAGACACAAACGTCATCTATAAATCAATAGGCATTGATTTAGGTAAATGAGAGCTTTGCCCTTAGGTAAGAAAAAAAATACTTATTTATATGTATATATTTAAAATGTTTCATGCAAGATTTCTGGGGACATATATCCAATATTAATTAAAATCTAAGTGTGTTGTGTCATCACCCACAAATCCGTTATTTAAGGTTTGGGGTTTTTGGGTTTTTTTTTTAAATTAAAGCTTTTCTCCTATGTTTTTTTCCCCTCCAGACAGAAAGCTCAGGAAACCAATGCATGATGACAATATGATAACCAATTAGGGAAAAAAAGCTGAAACCAGTTGCTAGTGTTGAAACTGCTGTCAAAATCTACAGCCTATCTGTATCTGAAACAATTTCTGGCCACTGTTTTAAACACGTCTGTTCCTTGGGGTAGAGAAGGAAAAGAAATTTCTGTATAAATTTACTCTAACAATTTAATCTAGTCTCAGTCCTAATTACACGGAGCTGTGGAGACACTGGGAAAACAACGGTGAGTGTAAACCCTGTGTCACCCTGCTGAGAAGTGCTGCAGCTATCTTTGAGTGAGCCAGCGTGAGTCCTCAGGGAGGCAACTGCATTAACCAGACTGCTTCCACCTTCTAGGCTGGCATCACAGAGGTTGTAAATGCAGGTTTATTGGAAACATGGGAGGGATTAACATGTTTCTCTTCTTTTAACAGCACAGGAAATCTGATGACTGCGAGGATGTACTACTCTGGATTTGGGGAGTCAAAAGCAATGAAACTAACCCAGCTGTCAGAAGATGGGATATACAGATCATGCTTGGCATCTTGTTTCTCTGATCACAGCTGCAGCCTTGGACTCCAGCATGGCCAGACTTTCTATGGAGCGGGCTGAAGTGTGAGTGTTCACCATCTCAGGCCATTGGTCAGCATCTTTGGGTGTCTTGGGCTCTCTTCCTCAATTCTCCATTTCATCACCTGTATGTTACTAATATTGCGACTACAACAAAATTATTCTTCTTACCTTACAAAGTCAGGGAAGAATTATATTGGTAAATACTCTTCACAGGTTTAAATCACAAATTACTCTACTGATTTTAAGGAAGTTTGTTCAGTTTGTTTCCATCTGAAGTTGTCACCCATTTGTTGACATGGCCTTAGATATAGCTGTTGATAAAAGGTATTATGTTAGTAGTTTGTTGGGTAAAAAACCATTTTAGAACACGCACCTCTTTTCCACTTGTCTTCCCCTCCTGTGAAGTCAAGTTGTTCCCAGTGGCTCAGGTATAATAAAGGCAGAGAAGAGCCTAGGTAAATTTATTTGTTTTCCTGGCCTGGCCAAAGTGGTTTTCTAAAAATCCCTTCCCACTCAGGTGCAGTTTTCCTACTGTGACAGATTAAAAAAGGCACCTACACAGCTCAGCCCTCTAGATGCAAAACTCTTAATGTAGGTACAGAGCCAACCTGTTTTTCTAGGAACACGGACAGGAGTCAAGAGAGCATAGAAAAAGAACTGCATCCTCTGCTTAAATCTCTCCATCTTTCTCTCTCCCTGCAAGATTATGAAAAAAATCCTGTGTGCGAGCGGAGACTTGCTTTAGCTCTTGTCAGAAGTTGACATTTTAATATTAGTTTCTTTCTATTTTGTTTAGTTTCTCTCCTTTTCTTTTGCTGGTAAAGACTTAATGAAAGTTACCCTGACAGGAAATGCTGGGACCCTAGCTGTGGATGGTTTGCTGCCACAAAGTCCTTTGAGCCTTAAAATTCATCCTTATCACTGCTATTGAATAGAACAATGTCCTCAGATTACTTTCTGGCATCCGTTTTCACACATGATTGACAGATGTAACGAGCAGGTAGGAGAGAAACTTAACTTATTGCGGGACAATGGATGTGCACATTAGAAGCTTGCTGAAATGCAGAATGTTACTGAAGGCCATAACCTGGTACCAGCAGTGGAGCTAGCTGCAAAACACTCAGTGCACTTCAGTTCTTAGTATTTTTTTTGTTTTGTTGGTTACTACTTGTGATAGATCAGTACTCATGTGCTCAAGGTATTGCTTGCTTACCAGGAGCACCCAGGACATGGGAAACAGTTAAAGACGTTGATATTCTTGCTTCAACATTAAGCCAGGGAAAGAATTGACAGGAATTTAAAGTTCACTGTGCGTGCAGAAGGTGGTTACCAGTTCCATATGGCTTTCAGACTGTCTTCACTCCCAGCAAAAACCCACGCCTGAGGAAAATCCAGTGGGGCCTGAAGCATGATTCACTCCAAACAGCTTTTGATTCCCACCAGCATACTTTATTGGAAACATTCTGCTTTTGTTGGAAACATTCGTAGCCATTCTGGGAGCTACTGGAATATGTCCCTAACACGTAGAACAGATTCTGAATGCCAAAGCTCAAAGCAGCCATGGCCAGTGGTTGAACAAAGTGCCTTGTGATCATCTTTGCAGCAGGTTCCAGACCTTATATGCACTCGTGCTTTCAGTCGCTTGGAGTTTTTTTTATATTAGACATTTGGAAGTCCCACTGCCAGGCAAGCTGGAGTCCCGGTATCTCAGTCTCACACAAGCAATCTTGTGCTTTTGGATTTCACTGAACTGAACTAATGTGGCTTGTGTTCCCCAGCTGGCCCTGTATGAAATGCTGTGTGACAGTGACTGGAGAGGAGAAGGGGAAGGAAGCAGATCCTTAAGGTCTAAAGAGGTGATGGTCAATATAATCTGCTCTTAACTCATGCTCACTATGATTTGCAGCCTGCTGTTGTGAAAAGCTTTTTCCTGCCTGAAAGAGGAAAGAGGTGTGGCGTTACAAACCTGAGGGATTTCTGGGCCTTAGCTTGGCTTTTCTGCCTCTTTTGCCCTCACCAGGAACTTGTCAGTTCTTTAGTGGAGCAAGCTTACATAAATATAAGTGCTGTATTTGTCAGGAGTAGCCCCATGAATTAATGGAACAAAAATAATTTATAAACATCTCAACCTTTTTTTGCTCTATGTGGAAATAACTGTATTATGGATGTCAGCCATGTGTAATTACACTGCTGTTTTTCCTGCTCTCATCCCAGCGTCAGATCTCATTCCCAACCAGTTTTGACTAAACAAAGGAGGTTGCTCAGATGACTTTCGAGGTGAGTTTTTAGTTTGAGCCACTCTCTTCTTCCTGTGTTGTGTCACTCCCCATCTCTTTCCATTTCAGCTGTACACAAGTGAAGATTTCTGACTTGCTCCATTTTCACCAGCAATTCCCATGCACAGTTAAATGGCTGCAGTGTTTCTCTGCAAAAGTCCTTGTGTTTCAGGGAGAGGTGAAACAGTGCTGGTTGAAATGCAGTTTGTATTTCACAGCTGCTCAGATACATGTCTGAGATAAGAGACTAGGGATGTTTCTGATTAATATTGCTGATGTTTGCTGTCTGTGCAACAGCAGAGACAGACCTCCGCTACTCTAAGTGCAAGGGGTGCATCTAATGAGAGTCCAAGTCTATAGAGTGAATAGGCAAGCATTCATCTCCCTGACCTTGGCTATCTACAAGATATGTGTCTAATCTGACCCCCTTGTCCAAGCTCCCTCTGTACTTGGTAGAGAAGGTGATAAATCCCTTCAGTTTCAGACACCTCTCAGGCTGGCATTAATCATCTCACAAGATAATCTTTCTCTGTTGGCTCTAGTGGAAGCTGATGTGACTAACCTATGTTTTAGATTACTGATTTCCTTTTTTTGTGTTTGGTAGACTGAGGCCTTCTCTCCTGTACAAGTGGGAAAGAAATGGACAAAGCCATCACTCCATGATGCATGATGCCAGGTAGTGTCTGTCAAATACCCACACTTATCTTTATTTCTTGTACACCCATCTTGGGAGCAGGAATAAGAAATTGGATTATGATTCTTGCTCTCCAGTCATTTCCTCAAGTAGCAGAAAATAGATATTCATCTATAATAAATATGTATAATAAATCCACTGTATAACAAACTATAATGAATGGATTCTTTTGATTAGAATTTTCTTATGCTTACAGAGCAAATAAATATACTATGTCTGGTTGTAACTGTCAAGGCTAAACAAATACATAGCTGCTGATTTTCCTCTTAATTGGACAGAAAATCTTCTAACAGCACTGTAATATTACCACGGCCTTCTGACCCTGTGGAAGAATAATCAGAAAAGCAACAATACTCAGAGGCTCAAGGTGAGATTATCTGTCTTTCTGCTCAGCAGCAGGAGCTGCTCAGAATGTTAATCAGTGTTGTTTCCAAGCTTGAAGCTATCTACTTCCAGCAGTAAACACTCAAACTATTCAATCCTTAATGAAGTTGTCCCAATGGCACATCTTTCCTTCACACTCCACTTCTTGTACCCCTAGACTGCCCAGATGTAACTGTCAAGGGCTTTATAGCCTCTGTTCACTTCTATCCTTTTCATGAGCAGTTATCCTGCACAAAAGCAACAAAACTGAAATTAAAAATGAAGGGTTGTTGCTCTGTTCTGGCTGGGAGGATGCTACAGTATGTAGATATGGGGCTGGATACCTCCATGCTACAAAATCCATGTGCTGGATATTAAAGATTCTGCCGCATTATAGGTGATGTTAGTCCATATTCCCCATAAATAACCAATAGAAAGATTAGACTGAAGCCTGTTGCCTGCAAACAGGAAAAACTTGTCAAATTTGGCATCATCCTGTAGAATTTCATTTTGGCCAGGATCTGAGTTGGTCCTTTCCTGTGTGGTGTATTCAGAGACACTAACAGCTATAAAGCTTCTGTTGTGAGATTTTATTGCTCCTGTCATAGGGTCTGCTACCTTACCACACTAAAAGAGCACAGGGTGGCTCCCCCTTCCCAGAAATCTCCCCCTACATGGGGAAGAGCATGGCAGGAGACCAGGAGGTCTCTGTCTGCTCCGTGCGAGGAGCAAGGGTTTAAAAACAGGAGCCATTTGCTGTCAGACTAATTTATTTTCATAACACTGCATTTAAAGGAGAGATTTGACTATGAAGTGCTTCACTTGCAGGAATGGATCAACGTATAACTTTTTTCCTAGCTTTTAGAGTTAAAGCCTGGTTTAAAGAACTTTAAGGAGGATTACATTAGAAACACTTCCCTGGTGCAGCTTCTCAGCGAGTGGTGGAAACAAATCTGTTTCCATCACCTGTGGATGAAAACAAGAAGCAGAACCATGGAAAACCAGCATGAGAAAAGACCCAAATAGAGCATTTTCCAATATAATTATCTGTTTTATGAAAAGATAACTGCTCTTTTTTTTTTTTTTTGGACTGCTATAAGAATTTGCATATTCTGCTTGTAAACAGTCCTCTGGGCACCTTATCTCTGTTTACAAATGGAGGTTTCCTTCTATGTATTTGCTGTGTTTGCTGAACACGATAAATACGGGTTAGAGGGCATCAAGACTCTAACACTGCAAGTGTTATTTTCCTTTTTTCCCTTGCCCCTTGTTTTTTTTCAAGTTTTTTGACCTCCTAATGCCTTTACTCCCTGACCCAGAACATCCAGAAAAAAATCAAATCTCCACAGGGGAAAGGTGTTAGTTTAAAACTTGTTTTGGTTTTCAGTGTAGCAGCAGCACCAAGTCAGAGCATTTTTGACACAAATAACCTCAGTCTTTTACCTGTGGCATTGCTTTACGTAACATTCAATAGTCTTGCTGACACATCAGGGAACACAATATATTCTTAGATTTTTTTTCTTTGTGGTAAATAAGCAGTTGTCAGGGAAAAGTATTTTAATGTCAGAGTTATGGGTTTTCTCTTATTTTTTTTTAATCTCTTCTAGTTCAGTTTAGGAAGATGTTTGGTTCTAAGTTTTGGAGTTTTAATACAGAGTATTCTTAAATATATTTTTTTCAAAAAATTTGTATATCAATAACTGGAGAAAAGTTACTGGGGGACACTTGCAATGTGTGTAAGTCGCATTGATCCCCCTATTGAGGATGGATTCAGGAACATCACCTTTTGGTATCCGCCATAATAACTCTCTCCATCAGGACAGACAGAAGATGTTGGAGCACGCTGGGATCAGGAAGCACTAGCACTGTGTTAAGACTGGGTGAGGCTGCCTGACAGTCAGGCATTCCCTACATGGCCTTGGGCAAGTCATTTGAGAATGGTCCAAAGTCAGGGAATTTCACAGGTTTGTAAATGCACAGAGAGACTGTGCTGTTTGGTTAATGTTTCCTGCTCCTGTAGGATTTCCCTGATTGAATTTCAGTTTAAGTTTAGCTACATCTTTAAGTAAAAATCCTGTAAACCTGTCTTAACTTTAACATGCCCAGTAACACTACAGTTCTTGGTAATCATTCCCCTGGTTAATTGCTATTCATATCAAGGTAACTATGGTGTTCTTGAGGAAGCACAAAGCCTGTAGTTTACATATTTTCCCTCTATAGTATCATTACATAAAGAATACAACAGAGGAAACAGGATTTAATTTCTGACTTACAATTGCATCTACCTTAGCAATGCAGAAGTACCTGAACTAGTTGAACGTAAGAGAATCCAGATCACACTGCAGTTTAATTGGATATGCTGACTAGCTCAGGCACAGATCTAGGCTGAGGCAGTTTAGTTTTATGCAGCCTGAGTGATAAGTCAGAGCAAAGCTGTGCTGAACCAGTGGCACTGACCAGCTTGTGGCTTCTCCATCCTAGAAGCAAAAGCACCACTTCACAATACCTAGTAGTTCATGCCAGGCTCACAAGGCAGGAGTCTTTGGGCAGGACAAGGTTTTAGGCAGGGCTCAAGGTTTGCCTACAGCGGTCTGGAAGCCTTGTGGAACAATAATGCTGAACGGACTGTCAGATCAGGCTTCCAGTGTCCGGCCAGGTCAAGCACATGGCTAGCTTTTAGGTGTTGAGCTCTCAGTTAGCCTGTATGAGAAAGGCTCTTGCAAAGGCACAGTCCCGTCAAAAATGTTACAATACGGTCAGATAAACAGCATTGCAACAGACTGATTCTCCATACAGTTTGAACAGGATTAAGATGCTTGAACATACGCATCCAGGGGATCCCACCAGGTGTCCAACTGCTGTTTTAAAGGGGTATTTCTGTTTCTGCAACACAGCCAGCAGCACTGCTAAGAAGTGTCAGACCCCCAAGGGCATCAGAAGTGGCACCAGACTCCCATGTATGGATATTTCCATCACAGTATCACTAAAAGAGAAACTAAATCTACTAAGGTTCAATGGAGAAGTATAGTTCACTAACCTCAGTGATACATTAAAGCATCCTCTTCACAAAGGTAGGTATTTAAGCCCAAGCTAATCCACCCTAAATTTGCGCATTTAAAACAGGGTTAAGAACCTGTATACCTTCTGCAGTGAGTAAAAATAAAGTTATATCTAAGAGTTTACCTAAAAACTAGCAGATTCTACATGGGATTATTGCAGGGTTTGTTATCTAGCTAATTGTTGGCTAGACTTTTTTCCTACATGCTTATTTTGATCCACATTGGATGTGTTTTGCCTTTGTGGTAACTGTTTCCTGAAAATGAAGGTCTGGATGAGTCCAAGCTTGTAGATGAATCCGAGCTTGTGGATGAGTCCAAGGCTGTGAGTAACTCACTTGCAGCCAGTGGAGCTACATCTGCCTTCAAAAAGAGTGAGCAGAAGGGTGTTCCCCACGTTTTGTACAGAGAAGCAATCTGGCTATCAGACAGCATCGAGCATTTGTCTACCTGTAAGTCCCTGCTGCAGCTGATGAAATGTACACTCTAGTTAAGGCTTGTTACGCTTTTGTCATATAGGTCAGGACTATCCAGTTTCAAAACAGCTCTGTTAGTGAAAGGGAGAGGGCGGGGGAGGAGAGGAAACCTAGCAGTGTGTGAAATGACATTTCAATGAGAAGTTTGCCATTGAGCTGACAGTTGAAATCTAAATTTCAGGAAGATGAGGAGCATGGAGTCACGTGGGCAGACCTTATATACTGCAAGGGTTTGAATTTTTGAGGGATGATCTGATGTGGACATTTGAAAATGACAGCTTACAGGGCATCGGACCCAAGTGGGAGGAGTGGCCCACCTAGGGGAATATCCATAGGTTGTTGCCATGCTTTGTTTTATGATATGAAGGCTTTTGAATGCATTCATGTAATAAATAAATAAATAAATGAAGTGCATCACTGTCACCAAGGGCTTTTTCTGATATTTATCAGAGAGACGTGCTGTGTTTTTCTTTTGAATAGCAATGCTTTTCACTGCTGACAGATTCATGTAGGAGAATCTCAAAATCTTAGAGAACTGAATAGGTTTTTCAGCAGAATTAAAACATAGTGAATGAAATATTGCAATGTTTTTGCTGACTTAGCAGCTTCAATAAAATGAGAAAGTCAGATATAGAAACAACCAATGTGTGCCTGAATGTCTTGGAGCAAGTCTCATTTTCATGACATAAGAATCAGGATAAATCACCTCTGTTTTACTTAGAAAGGTGTGGTTTATGTCATTGAAAAACTGCTGGAATTGGTCTGACATTTACCCCACTTTTATACCATTCTATTGGGTCTCAGTATTGATCACTTTGAGTTGCAGAGAATGGTGTCATGGTTTAACTCCAGCTGGCAATAAGCCCCACACAACCACTCACCCCCTGGTGGGATCGGGGAGAGAATTGGAAGAGTAAAAGTGAGAAAACTCATGAGTTGAGACCAAGCCAGTTTAATAGGGAAAGCAAAAGCCACACACACAAGCAAAGCAAAATAAGAAATTCATTCACGGCTTCCCATGGGCAGGCAGGTGTTCAGCTATCTCCAGGAAGGCAGGGCTCCATCACGCGTAATGGTTACTTGGGAAGACAAACATCATAACTCCAAACATCCTTTCCCTCTTTCTTCTTCTCCCAGCTTTATATGCTGAGCATGACGTCATATGGTATCCCTTTGGTCAGTTAGGGTCAGCTGTCCCAACTGTGTCCCCTCCCAACTTATTGTGGAGAAGCAGCTGGGAAGGCAGGAGCTGTATGAGAAACTGGGGAAGTCCTTGGATTAATATGTGTTGCTTGGCAACAACTAAAACATCAGTTTGTTAGCAACATCATTCTCTGCACAAATCCAAGACATAGCCACATACTAGCTACTATGAAGAAAAATAACTCTATCCCAGCCAAAACCAGCACAAATGGCCATAGATCATCACGTTTCTTCATCTGGATCATGGTCTGTTCTCTAGTTTCAGCTTATATTATTTTAAGAACCACATCCTGAGCAACTGCAAATTTCCTTTGACATGTATTATACTAAACTGACAATAGCTTGCTCTGCCTATAGATGTGCAAACAGCAAGGCAGTGGATGGTGCTCAGGACTGTGTAGCACTGTTTAAGAACTTGGTAGCCAAAGTGAGTTAGTTCCTGTTAGTTACTTCATGTAGCTCTTCAGCACAACTCTACATCAGCTTTCCACAAGCAGTCTGTATTCTTCAGCTTTGTGTGTAGATTTTCCTGCCCCTTGTTAGTGTCAAAATTTGTCATTTTGTTCTGCACGGTTGTGCTTTCTGCTGTAGGATAACACTTCTATCTCAAAGATACATTTCTGACCCATTCAAGTGGATTAGGTTTTGTGGGTTTGTTTTGGTTTTTTTTTTCTCTTTTTTTTTCCCCCCACTATTTCCATTCTTGACTTTCCAATGTGGTCTTAAACTCTGACAAGATATTTGAATAGTTCTGCCAGCACAGGAAAATCATGCTGAGGATTTAATAATTGAAACTGAAGTGTAACACAAGTAAAAGAATAAGAAGAGGTGAGAGGGTTGAGCTATTCAAGCATGAGTGAAAGTTAAAAGATGGGACTTGTCTTGAGCTTTTTGAGATCAGCCAGAAATTTTTTTCTTAAAGGAGACAGAACAAAAACAGATGAGAATATTCAACATTGAATAATTCGGAAAAGAGATCCTTAACCTGCTTCGTCACTGCTTTGGAAACAGATGTTGTACAACTCTGGGCAAGTTTTTCCTTCTTTCCTTTGTCTCTTTAATCTTCTTTGCCCTGTTTTGTCTCTGTGTTTTGCAAGTTCTTGCAGGAGATTTTAAAAAGTAGAGCTTTCCATAGCATGGTCGTAACAGCTGTTAAATACATTCTCTGATCTGAAACAAGCCAAAGATTTATGACATGAAAGTCCCAGAGACTCAGATATAACCCCATGGCTCTGAGTTACCTCCATCCAAAGGTGATAGGATTAGGTTTAATGTTCCATCAGCTGCTTCCAGCATACATATAGAATGGGAGATGAAGTCAAGTATGCATTTATAAATTAAGTTTCAGGAGATGTGGCTTCAATTCTCAGGCACTGGAATGGGTTGCTCAGGGAAGTGTCTGAGTCACCATTCCTGGGGGTATTTAAAAGACATATAGACATGGTACTTAGGGACATGGTTTAGTGGTCAACTTGGCAGTGTTAGGTTTATGGTTGGAGTCATGTACCTGAAGGGTCTTTTCCAAATTAAATTCTTCTATTATTCTATGATTCCATGATTAATCATGGACTTTTTGCAGAACTTGTAAAGCAATTTAATATAATGAAGCCTCAGATGACCAATATTAATCTACGTGATGATGCTCTCCTGTGTTCCAGGAATGTTACTGTGACCAGAATCTATCTCTGTGATAGGGGTGATATTTATCCTGTAGACCTGAATCAAGTTAGGATGGGTTAAACCTCAAGCCAGGTAAGGCTCTTTCTTCAGAGAACTATTTACTGTTCATAGCATGAAATGAAAACCAGAGACATTATTTTGAATTTAAGTCCAAATAACTTTGGAAAGTTAAAAATGTTGAACCTGTGTTTTACTTCCCATTGTTTCCATACAAAACACACACTTTTCAAAGAAAAAAAATCTTAATCTAGAAGATAAACTATATGTTAGCCTTCCTCATCAATATTATTGTTTGTTATCAAAATTAACAGTACTAACAGAAGGTGTTTTTTTCCCCTATCTTTCAGGTAAACAAAAGAGAACTTGAACCTGCTATTTATTCCTGCTTCCCAGAGCTAAACCTTAGATTTAAACAGGTGATATTTTTCACATTTGGAGAGGCTCAACCTCTGCAAGCAATATTTCCAGACAGGTTGGGAAGGGGCAGAAAACGGGACTATGTTGCAAGAGCTGATTTCCATCGTTGGCTGGGGTGGTATCAGGCTGTTATTTACCCTCTTCGTCTCAGTTTTCAGAACTATAAAATCCAGTAAGAAGCCATGATCAGCTCTTCTTTATGTCCCTCAGTCAAACCCTCTTTCCTCCATTTCTTTTAAATGAACTGGGTTAAAAGAGATCAAGCAAAACTGTTCTGCTTTGAAGTCCTTGGGACAGGAGAAGGCTTCAAGCAGTGTTCATGAGACCCATTTGTGGTGGGTTGGCATGCTCAAATCCACCAGTGTCCTGCTGTGGTAAACACACTGGTCATTTACATGCATGGACCAGTCAGGTTCTCATTTAATATTGTTTGAAGAAGTTTCTAAGCTTCATTTGCTGTAAAACGAAACTGTTCTCTCACTGCCCCTTCTGCCTCTAGCTGGCTGGTAGACTACTGATTACTTGTCTTTAACCATGATGTGAACTATGCCAGCAAGAATATAAAGACATATTACTTAAATCCTGTCCACACTAAGCTTACAGCAAAGTGTTGACATATTAAGGAGGAAGAGAAACAGAAAAAGCTTAAAAAGTAAAATCTTCCCTCAGAATGCAATTAACCTGCTGCTCACCTTCTCCCTTATGGAAAGAAGGAAACTTTTGTGTATTTGTGTCAAGACAAAATAACTGTTTTTTCCATCTTCCTTGTCATAAATCAAGATCCAAACAGATTCCTGGTGATACTCAACTGTTGAGTTTGTTCTTGTTTTAAAAAATACCTGACCTGCAGATCACTGGAAATTGGAAGAGTATTCTAAGGAAATATCACAATCAGCTTGTGCTAATTCTATATTTGTCCCTTTACATTAGCTGTTGGGGGAGGATACTGTGGCAGATACAGCCAGGTTGACATCACCCAGCTGGTCATCCAGCTCACTAGGGGAGCTTTCACTGGAAGGACAGGAGCCCGATGATTTCACTGTACGTGAGTGCCTGTATCTCCTGGCAGTGGCTGGCTACAGGATGAATTTTGATTTCTCATAGAGATGTCACATTATGGTCTGATGCCAAGTAAATGGTTCTGCAGGATCAAAATCCCATCTTTTCTACCCAGTGGTGTGGAAGGACTGCCAAAGATGGACATATGTTCTCCTTCTAGTTCAAATGTTAAGATGGTGGAAAGGCATCTGAAGAGAACAAAGCAGATCTAGGCTGGTCTTTATATTGAGGAATCATTTGGATACATTAATTTATTTTTCTTACTCCAGTTTCTTATCCCTTCTGAATTTATAAAAATATAAAGAGTTGAAATAGTCAAAAAAAAAAAAAAATAAAAGATAAATACACCAAAATAAACTAAAGTTTCCTTGGGTTTTGTATGACATTCTTTTTCTGGGTCCAAGCGAAGTCAAACACAAAACAGCAAAGTTACCTCTTTTCCTGAGGGCCTCTAATGTAAATACAAGACATCATAGACAAATCCAATGATAGCAAAAAACAGAGGAAAAGCATGACAAAATTGAGTACTGGGTTCAGGAACTCAGGGCAGCAACATCTTCATAGCCTATACATTTTATTTATTTATTATTTTGCAAAGCAATTTTCTCTAAAACTGTACACACACAGAGGAAATGCAATTTTCAAGATCTGTTTTATAATAAACTGCCACATATCAGCTCACAAAAACTGAGCAGAGGAAGTTAAAAATGTTTAACTTTTAACTGAGGAAATCACTTAGCTTCATTTGCCTTTATTTCAGCTTGCACCGGTGGTCTCTTCTGGATAATTTTAATGTTTGCCTCCTGGTCAAAGTGTATCTCATCTATTTCCTAATATGCTACATGTCTGTGCAGCACGTAGGATTGTTGTGTCCCCATCCTTTGCTGTCATTGTAATGCTAATAATAAAAACAATAAATTGTACTAAGAACAGCTGGTAGGAAAAGGAAGATGGAATTTTTGTAAATCACAA
Source organism: Syrrhaptes paradoxus (assembly GCA_013400615.1). Classification (NCBI taxonomy): domain Eukaryota; kingdom Metazoa; phylum Chordata; class Aves; order Pterocliformes; family Pteroclidae; genus Syrrhaptes; species Syrrhaptes paradoxus. Next base: position 6,643 of record VZTO01007850.1, on the reverse strand, counting down.
TACCATTTTCTGTGCTACTGATACTAAACTGGATTTGGATAGACAGAAATCAAAATAATACTGTTGGTTCCAACAAAGCTATATTAGTTTACATTACATAATATGTAAGCTTACTCACTTAAAAGATCTTGAGCACACAGCTTTTGCAACTGTGATTTTTTTTTTCTCTTTTTCCCCCCAAAGGCCTAGAAGAAAACTTACTGTCTACCAAGAGGAGATCTAACATATGAAATTAGATCATGGACCAAATATATTAGATCAACATCTGTGCTCCCAGAAGAGGCTTGTTTACTGGCAGTAATACAACCTGACAGCTTTAGGATCAATCATCTTATTAAAACTTTCTTCTCTCTTTTTTTTCCTCTTTCTCTCTCCCGTTCCTTGGAAGAGCTTGGCAAAGTTTATTTGTTTTTTTGTTTGTTTTTTTCTACTTTGGAATGTCTCTCAGTAATACTTCCATAAGAAATAGGTTTGCCTCAAGTAGCTTACGTTAATCTGGGACACAATAATGAATAAATATTTGGAATAAATAATGCATAATGTCTAAGTCTGATAATTATATTAATAATGTCTGGCATCCTCTTAGCACCTTCCAACGCCAAATCCCAAGGCATTTAATTGAAAGACTACAAATCTGGGGGCTGGAGGAGGAGATGGAGAAAGATCCTGAGCTGCAGTAAACTGTCAAAGCTTCTCTGCTGTTTCTCAGGGCTCTTTACAATGCATGAAGTCTGCTTTTGTTTATAGAACCCTCACTATTAGCTATAAAATAGGATGCTTGTTAGTATAAAAATGTCTCCCTAAAAATATTTTTATGTTCGTAGCTTACTGGGCAAAGAGATGTAACTAGTAGGGCAGTAGGAGGGTGTACTACCTCTTGGAGCAGTCTATGCTGCAGTGGTGCTCATCCGCTACAAGGACAGAAGCAGGTCCAGAGAGCAGCCCTGCAGAAGGCAGCATTGCATCCATCCCACTTTGCTTCTGTGCTGAAGAGCAGGGTGTGGCCAACAAAAGGTGCCAATAATTTTGGATGAAGACCAGAAAATAAGACTTCTAGGATGCTGCTGTTCTCTCAGTGTTGGTAGGAATGGTCAGCACATTCCTGGAGAGCCCACCAGCTCTGGCATTTTAATGAAGAGGTGTTGCACTATTCAACCTCCTGTTCCTTCACAAACGGGGAACAGTTCTTGCCATTGATGTCAATGGAAACGATTCAAATCTGTGTTTTTTTGAATTACCGTCCCCCAGACTTGATCTCCAAATCCAAAGTGAAGGTGAGGGATAAAGGGATGAAGCAGTTGCAAACTCTGGCATGACCCAGAGGATTCAATTTCATAAAAGCCAACATTGGAAAAAAAGCTGCTGGCTTTTTGGTCAGTGTGCTTGGGGTTATTTGGAGGACACTTCCAACAGCAGCAGTCCATCCTTCTGCCAGAGCATCACTTTGAGCTCTGGCAGATAGTGAAAAACTGTTCCCTTTTCTCTTTGAGGAGTTAACGCCTCCAGGCCACTTCACTCCAAAATCCACACCACCACCACCTCTCCCCCCTGCCCCAGGAACTCAATGTACCAGAGCCTCTGGGCTCCAGCTCATGATGTAAAGCTCCTTCCCTGTGTTTTATTTGTTTATTTTTTCTTTCTGCTGGCAGCCCTCACAAGTAAAACTATTCGGTATAAAGCTTACATGTGTAATAGTAGCTAGCAGTGAGATTAGCACCTGGACATCCCTTTCAGAGTAGCCTGCTCAGCATTGTAAAGTTTGTGGACCTTCTAGAAGTACCACAGAAAGGATTGTGCCTTAGGTGTCAGGGATTTTAAAAGTTCGTTTTATTCCCAGCTGAATTCTAGTGGAAGCTGAAAAGCTCCCAGATACGATACACTAAATCTGTATGTTCTGGAGCAGATCTACACAAGAGGAGCAAAGCAGGGACTTCTTCAGGGAGGTATACTGATTTATCCACGGGGTCATAGCCTTTGGCGAGCCATATACATCCTCCATTTCGTAAATGCTTCAGTGGGACTATTCACAAGAGGAAAGATAATACAATGATTTGCCTATATAAGCATGGCAGACAGAAACACAATGTGCAACTAGAGAGTGATAAGGGAGATTGATTTTTTTTTCCTATTCCTTTTCACTTTATTTCTCCTGGATGGCAGCAGCAGCTCTGTTCAATGATACATTGCCTCTTTCTCCTCCTATAAGGGGGCAAATTTTCCAATAAGCTTGAGTCTGCTATAGGTAGATATGTTAAATAATCTGCCTCTTGGAAAGAGAACTGACTTTTCATGAAAATCTGCTCTACGTTAGTCAAGTTATTGGAGTATTTTCCATTTTTCTTTATACTCTTCACAAAGCTATAAGACTAAGAACATTCCTCTGACTTTCATGCAACTGTCCTAATCATCTGGTGATTTGGAGATATATGTGTCACCTAAGCTTTCTTTTTTTTCTGCTGGCTTTTATTGCTGTGCTAGGTATGTTATTAAACACTTAACCACTCACAAGATTTCTGTGCAATCTCTGCTTATGTTTAGGCTGCAGATGAAGCAATGTCAACACAAGCAGGATAAATTGGAGGTTTCTTCCGGAAGGTTTACACACACACACACACACACACACACACAAACAAACAATTCATTAGCAAAATTATAAACAAAACAAAACCCACAGCAGTCCCAACAGATGTGTCAGTAAATTTCTTCACAATGAGAAAACACCCTCCGCATCAACTTCAGAATACCAGGAAACTGGGAAGCTGCTGCCTGGCTGGAAACATCTCCTGGGCTATGTGTTACCTCTGCAAGAGGAGACTGCAGAGTGGAAATCCTCCCGTTGCTCAAGGATTAAAGGGAGGGCAGGGACAGGTGACATTATAGTGGGGGTCTGCTACAGGCCACCTGACCAGAAAAACCAAGCTGATGAGGCCCTCTATCCACAGGTAAGAGCAGCCTCACATTCACAAGCTCTGGTCCTCGTGTGGGACTTTACTGGCACAGGTTGCCCAGGGAAGCTGTGGATGCCCCATCCCTGGAGGTGTTCAAGGCCAGGCTGGATGAGGCTTTGAGCAACCTGGGCTAGTGGAGGGTGTCCCTGCCCATGGCAGAGGGGTTGGAACTAGATGACCTTTAAGGTCCCTTCCAACCCAAACCATTCTATGATTCTGTGATTATTCTTTCCAAAGAAAATTTTCCTTTGTAAGAACTTAAATAAATTTACCATTGCTAACAAGTTTAAATATTTTAAGTTATGCATTATTTCTGAATCAATACAGCAATGCATTTTCTGGAAGGATCATCCTCATACATTTGTGTTAATACAGAAACTTTTTTTTCTCCTCCCTGCTGCATGCTGGTCTGAAGCTGGCTCTTTAAATTGGTAAAGAGGTACAGGTGTGATTTTTTTTTTTCTTCCTTTGGTATTAGCTGTATCACAGTGACCTGTTGCTGTCTGCCTGCTTCTACCTAGTGAGTATCTAGTTTATGTTTGGGATTTTTTTCTTTATGGTTCTTGGGTGTTTCTTAACATATAGTCCCAGTATATATGTATACCTGACTGAGTTTGTTGTGGGATCAAATAAGTAACTGTTTGAAGTATACTTGTTCACGTAAAAATCTTACACTGAGAAAACTTTTTCCACCATTCAAGGCAGCTTGTACTTAAACACCCTGTGTAGTATGATTTCTTTAAACAAGGCACTGAAATAAAAGTTGTGGATTCAGGAAAATGTATGTTGGACTTATAAAACAGTTGAATTGTTTGTTTTGGTATGTATGTTTCAGACACTCTTGTGCCTCTTAGGTAGCTTTTTATATGGATGTGTATAGTTTCAAAGACTTCTGTATTTTTCAGCTTCAGACACTTTGAAGATGTTTTTATACTATGCAATCCTACATTTGTGGTACTGCTCTTTCAGTCTTTCCTGAACTAGATATTCTTCCTTCCTTTTCAACTTCTTTTAGTACTTCAGATTCACATGAGTTTATTCTTTTTATTGCTTAAGTATCTTTTTCTCTCTTTTTTTTTTTTTTCATTTTCTACAGATGTAGTCTTGTGTTGTGGTGGGGATTCAGCTAATGAGCAGATTGATTGTTACTTTTCAGGTCGTCTTTCTTTCTTCCTGATCAAATATGACTGAGAAGAGATCTCACTTTTCTTTCCTATGAAAATATTTGGAAGGGTCAGGTGGGCTTCTCAGAGGTTGATAAACTACATAACTGGAATGAATTGCAAAAAGCAAAGTGTTCACATCAACAGTGTCTACAGTTGTAACCTCTTACTGGAGTTGTTCAGTACTTTGTATCTCTTAGCTTCTTGTTTGCCACAACATTCGTATTAAATCAAATTATTTTCAGGCATACAGTTAGTCTCTGCATGTGAGAAAATAACAGTTTCTTTAATTCTATATTTTAATAGAAATAGTGCCAAAACTCACTGTTATCTCACAGCTGTTTGATGTTTTCTGACTCTTACAGCTGTAAGTATTCTTACATCACAAGTAATGAACTATAAAATGAGGGTTGGGACAATGCTATCTGTACCAGATGAATAAACTCCACCATGTTTTATGTCCCCTGTGTGGGTAATATTTCAGTGTAATTCTTTTTCAATTTTTGTCAAGCATTATGCTTTGTGTTTGCATTTGGCATGATGTCAGACATTCACACCATTGCACTCTACTTCCCACTCCCATCCTAAAAATATGGTAGGAAATTTACAGTGATTTATTTAGCAGTTCACTGAGAATCCATCTCTTCAATTTTATCACTTTCTTTTCTTTCAGTTTTGTAAACTTAGTATTGCCCAAATACAGAGGCTTTTGGCTTTTAACACACAGAAAACTCTGCTTAAAACACCATTATCATTGTAAAAAAAACCTAATAAACCATGAAGAATTTGTTTGAAAGGCTAAAATTATGTCCTTAATTTAAATTTTTCCTTCTCCTTGTTAAGAACAGTAGTGATGAAGTGTAGTCCTTAACTTTGAATTGCCCAGCATCTGTTGGTTTGTGGCACAACCCAACCCTGACATTATTTAAATGTATTCTTGTGCATCTGAATATTGAATGGTGCCCTGAGGATTCAATCCAGCAGACAGGGCTATGGTAGTTACAAGGTTATAATTTCTCTTGTGCTCATTTTTTTGTTGTGGTCTATCTAACCAGCTTAGTTTATTTAAGAAAAAAAAAAAAAGAAAAACATGGGGGTTGAACCCACGTTATATTTGGTGTAATATTATGGAAGTAGGGTTAGTGATCTGTTTCTTTCCTTTAAACTTGCAAATTAATTCCCCAGAGCAAGTATACTTTAACTTTCTCACAGCACTTCATGTCAGGTCTGCAAGTTGCAGAGAGTTCATCTGTTCTTAGATTTGTTTTGGTTTTCCTTACAAAATGAACAGCAAAAACACATGCATAGATAATGTATGCATAGCATATGTCAGCTGGGGAACACTGACAGCTGAAATCAGTTCTATCAAAAGAAAAAGGTGGAACTAATTTGAGAAGAAACCCACTACAAAGCACCTAAGCATGCAAAAGGTGGCAGAATGCCTCTGTGTTAAGATACTCCATTCTCAAGTGCTGCCATGACATTGTATGGTGTTTACACAGGTTTAAATGCTGATAAATTCAGTAATCCTGTTTTAAATGGACAGAAGGGATTGCTAAAATTTGGATTAAAAATAGTATTAAAAATAAGGCTTTTGAGAATGTGGGTTTTGGTTCATTTTTTAGGATACTCAGAGGCCATTTTTCAAAAGAATCCAGACAGCTTATTTAGTGCTTTTTTTTTTTTTGAGAAAAGCTCTTCTGTTTTCAGCTATATGAACTGCTTCCATAAAATGTGAGTAAACTCTGTAAAAACGTAACATTTTATTTTACCCTTAGATTGCACAACTCTGACACTATGTAAGATTTTTTTTAATTTTAAAAAGAGATTTAGAATCAGAGATGTTTTGAAACTATTGCTAAGTTTTTTCTTTAAGAGACAGATAAATTTCTTAACACTTGTGGTTTGACCCAGCTAGAAGGGAACACTGCACAGCCACTTGCTTACTCTCCTCCCTCTCAGAAATGGGAGAGAGAATTAAAGGGTTAAGTGAAACATAGACTCATGGGTTGCAATAAGAACAATTTAATAGCTAAAATACAATAAAATTAATAAAATAATAATGAAAATTATAATCATATACAAATGAGTGATACACAGTGCAGTTGCTCACCACCTGATGACCAAGGCTCAACCTGTTCCCAGCTGATGATCCCAGAGCAGAGAGAGTCCTGAAAGTGCAATCCCAGAAAGGAGATAAGAGCCCAAGTGTCTGAGAGACAACCAAGAGAGATGACCCCAAGAGAGAGGGAGATGACCCAGCGAGAGTAAGAGAACTTCTGGACATCTATATGCTGGGCATGATGTGCTTGATATGGAATATACCATTGGCTAATTTGGGTCTCAATCCTAAACCTAAATTGAATCCTAGGCTAGTAACTGGGGCTGTGCTCCCTCCCAGCTTCTCCTGCACCTGCAGAAACTGGCACAGCAGAGAAACTGGAAAATCCCTGACTGTCCTGGCAGCGACTATAAACATCAGGATGGTATCAGCCTCTTACTAGCTAACATAAAGAAAATTAACTCTGTCCC